>CM047909.1:19664657-19855847 GCA_026229545.1 Pistacia atlantica | reverse complement strand
TTAAAACCTTCTACTAGTTTGTTGCAAATCTGAGATTGATTTGTGCATAATCTGGGTTGATGTGCCATATAATTGTATAATTCCAAATATATTAGTTCTGGTTAATCCAAATTTATTTTTGGGAATTTTTTTTTTGACAAATATAATTGGAGAATTAAATTCTTTGTGAAATTATGAGAAAAATGGCTTTTGAATCGTCAAAAACAGAGTTAAAATGACTGATTTATTGCATTTTGGAGTTTTGGGTTGGTCGGGTATATAATTGCAGACCCGACTGCAGGTTGAAGACTACTAGAGCTGAGAAAAACGACACGTCCGTTTATTGAAGTATTGAAAACGACATGTCGTTTATGATAAAAAAAAAAAAATTCGAATCTGATCGTTCCAGGACTTTAACCTATGACCTACTCACCTACACATTAAGTGGTTAACCCACTGAGCCGCACAGGCCAATTAATGTTTTGTCATTTTTTAACAAAAGGCTGTGTTATCGCTTCTGGGCTGAATGTTTAAGCTAAATTTCTTAAACATTCATATTGTTAAAACTCTATTGTTGAGAATCGAGGTCTCCTGGATAAAAAGTTGTGTTTGTTTGGTTATTTGGAATAGTATTTTTGGAATATTATTGGTAGGTAGAGTTTGATGATTATTATGAGGTAGAATTTAAAAATTAACAAAAAAAACCCTTAGGTTTGCTAATTTAAATAAACACCCTAATATATAAAATTTTTGTAAAATAATAAAAAAACACCCTCACCCACCCACGGTTACCAGATTCTGACCACCATTGTCGGAATCTGGCGTTATGACACATGATCGACCGAATGGTGTTGTGTGTCGATCGTTTTTCATTTTTCAAATCCACCTCCACAGATCTGGTTGGAAAAGACCAGCTCTATGACCAGATTATTTGGTCGTCATTGATCGGCGCATTACTAGCCATTTTTGGTCGGTAATGCACCGTTGTAACAGATTCTGGCCATCATCGACGGTGGTTGCTGGAATCTAGCAACTGGGGGTGAGTGGGGGCTTTTTTTTTTTTTTGTCAATTTATAAATTTTTTGGTTAGGGTGTTTTTGTCAATTAAAAAACCTAAGGGGTTTAAAATAGTTTCTTAATTTAAGATATGATTTTGAAAATAGGAAAACAAATGTGTATTTGTATTTGGAATAGGGACAAAATAGTGGTGAAATAATGAAACATATGCAGCCAACCTCCTGACCGCTGGACTCAATTCATTATGCCACTTTGTTTTGCATTTTAAGCCTATTTCTCCGGTTTTCTTTATTTAGGATTCTTATGCATAATTAATTTTCTATGCATATTTTAGTTTTCGTAAATATAAAGAATTCATAATTGACATTATGATTAGTCATTAATTTTGATGTCATACTTAAGTTTACATTTGAGTAATTAACAAATAGCCACAACATTCTTAATCATAAAAATGTTTAGTGACATTATGTATAGTCACATAAAGTTAATGACATCAATAATTGTAATTAAGCATGAAAATATAATAATTTAGTCCCACAGGGTAATTGTTATATCTAAATGTTTAATTAGTATGGGATAGAATTTTATTAAAAAAATAATAATAATAATCTAGTTGCCCACAGGTCTAGAACTTTATTTTAAGGATAAAATGCTAGTCCCATCATAAAGTAATTTAAATCACTTATATGTTATAAGCTATGCCCATAGGAAAGATTATAATGACATGTTGATTTAATTGTTTGGATTAATTTACGTGGGTAAATAATCCATATTTGGCTTCATTGCATGTTTTAGTAAGCTTGCAGTTTATTTTGCAGTTGTTCAAACTTTATCTAGCTGTATCGAATTTTGATTTCTCTCATATTACTCCTGTGAGTGGTGATAACTATGTTCTTTGGAAGGAGAAACTCTCCTGACATTAGGGTGCATGGACCTTGGTTTGACACTTTGGATGGATGAACTATCAAAGACCACGAAATTAAGCACCTAATATGAGAACAAAATCATATGATCTTTGGGAGCTATCGAATCACTCGAGTTTGATGTTTATCAGGTCTTGTATTGGGAAAAGTATTCGTGGATCAATCCCTGATTGTGCTAAAGCAAAAGAATATGTCAAATTTGTATAGGATCAATTGAGACTTTTGATAAGGTATTAGTAAGCACCTTGATGACAAAAAAATGTGTTCCATGAAATTTAATGGCACCAAAGGTGTGCGCAAGCACATCATGCAGATACGAGACATAGCCGCTTGACAGAAACTGTTGGAGATTGAGATGTCTATGTCATTTCTGGTTCACTTCATCTTTAACTCACTCCCATTTAAATATGGACCTTTCAAGATCTCTTACAACACACATAAGGATTAATGGTCAATTAATGAACTCTTGACCATGTGTGTACTAGGGGAAGGGAGGTTGAATCAAGAAAGGATCGAAAGTGCACATTTGGCGACTCATGGCAAGAAACAATCCATGAAAGGGAAAGGAAAAGCACCACTTAATTAATCAAGTTAATAAGGGCGATGTTAAATGCTTCTTTTGCAAGAATAAGTGACATATAAAAAGTCTTGTCCCAAATTCAAGCATTGGCTTGAAAGTAAAGTTAATCTCATCTCTTTAGTGTGTTTCGAATCTAATATGGTTCATGTCTCTCATAACACTTAGTGGATTGATTCTGGTTCTACAATCCATGTTGCCAATACTATGCATGACTTTTTAGACCAAAGGAAACCGATGAACATTATGGTTTTAGTTTCAATTTTGCTAGTACTTCCATTGATTTGTATAATGACAATATTCTTGTTGGGAATGGTATTTTGGATGATGGGTTATTTAAACTTCATTTAAATTCTACCCTTCATTATAACCTTACAAATGTACATGCTAATAATGTTGGCATTAAGCTTGGTGTTATAAATGAGAAATCCTCCATATTGTGGCATAGGAGATTAGGTCATATCTCCATTAATAGAATTAAGAGATTGGTAAATAATGGAATCCTTAAGATTCTTGACTTTACTGATTTTGGTACCTGTGTGGATTGCATTAAAGGAAAGCAAACTAAAAAGTCCAATAAGGTGCCAAGAGGACTTCTAATTTTTAGGATTATACATATTGATATTTCAAGTCCTTACGAAACGTGCTTTAATGGTAAGAAATATTCCATTACTTGATTAATGGCTATACACGATATATGTATCGTTTTTTGCTTTATGATATAGGTGAAGCACTAGATGCTTTTAAAGTCTATAAAGTGGAAGTAGAGAAACAATTGGGCAAATGAATTAAGATCATGAGGTCAGATAGAGGTGGTAAATATTATGGAAGGTACACTGCAAAAGGGATAATTGCAAGGTCCATTTGTGAGGGTTCTTGAAGAAAAAGGTATTGTGGCACAATACACAATGCCAGGCTCATCATCTCAAAATGGTGTGCCTAAAAGAAGAAATCGAACATTGATGGACATGGTGAGGAGTATGATTAGTAACTCCAATTTCCTGTTGTCTTTGTGGAGTGAAGCTCTAAAATCTACGACATATGTACTAAATAAGGTTCCAACCTAGGTGGTTCACAAAACACTGTTTGAATTATGGAAAGGTTGAAAACCTAGTTTAAGACATGTACATGTATGGGGCTAGTTGTAGTTAGGGTCTACAATCCACATGACGCAAAGTTAGACTGAAAAAAAAAAAAAAATTAGTCAGTGGATATTTCATTGGCTATAAAGAAAATTCTAAGGGATACAAATTTTACTGTCCATCTCGTGCAACGAGAATCATGGAATCTAAGAATGCGAGGTTTCTTAAGAATGATGAGATTAGTGGGAGAAGCCAACCTCAAAACTTTGGTTGGGTTTCTTAATAATAATCAAGATTTGATAACTCAGGAACAACCAATCATTGAAAAACCACATCATCATGAGGATATTCCTATAGATCTAGTTACTCACCACTCTCTAGTTGACGATGTTGATGTAACATCGAGAAGATCTTCAAGAGTTAGAAAACTTGCAATTTCTTTGGATTATGTTGTGTACTTGCAAGACTATGACATGGATATTGGTGCTGAAAATGAACCTATTACATGCCATGAATGGATATAAATCCACATTATGCCATGAAGGATGACTTGGATTCCTCAGCTAATAACCAAGTCTGGGATCTTGTTGAATTACCTAAAGGGGGGAAATTCCATTAGGTGTAAATGCATCTTTAAAACCAAATGATACTTCTTAGGCAATATTAAAAGATATAAGACAAGACTTGTAGCCAAAGGATTCACTCAACAAGAAGGAATTGATTATTATGATACCTTCTCTCCTATTTCAAAGAAGGATTCATTTCGAATAATCATGGCATAGGTGGCTCATTTGGATATGGAGCTACATTAAATGGATGTGAAAACGACATTCCTCACTAGAGATGTAGAGAAAGAGGTTTACATGAAACAACCAGAATGTTTCATTTTAGAGGGGAACAAACACTTGGTTTGTAGGCTTAAGAAACCTATAAATATGGGCTATAACAACCCTCCCATCAATGGTATTTAAAATTCCATAATGTCATTTCTTCATTTGGTTTTACGGAGAATATTATGGATCAATGTATATACCATAAGGTCAATGGGAGCAAAATAATTTTCTTAGTCCTATATGTAGATGATATCCTATTGCTTCAGGTGATTTGGGCTTACTTCATGAGGTTAAACGGTATCTCTCAAAACAATTTGATATGAAAGATATGGGAGAAGCTTCATTTGTCATAGGTATAAAGATTGAGAGAGACAGATCCCGACGAACATTAGGATTGTCTTAAGAAGCCTATACAATAAAGTTTTAGAGAGATTTCATATGAAGGATTGTTCATCTAGTGTTGAACCTATTGTCAAAGGTGACAAATTCAGTTTGGAACAAATCCCAAGAAATAATTTAGAGCGAACAAATGAAAAACGTTCCTTACTACCATTGGGAGTTTAATGTATGCTCGGGTCTGCACAAAAAAACCTGAAATTGCATATGCAATTAGAATGTTGGGCATATATCAAAGTAACCCAGGTTTGGACCATTGGAGAGCTGCAAAGAAAGTCATGCAATACGTTCAAGGGACTAAGGACTACAAGCTTACATATAGTCGTTCTAATCATTTAGAAATATTGAATATTCAAAAATTGACTTTGTTGGTTGCCCTGACTCCAGAAAGTCGACATCAGGATATGTCTTCTTATTAGCAGGAACGACCATTTCTTGGAGAAGTGCAAAACAATTTTTGGTTGTTACTTCTACCACTGAAACAAAGTTTGTATCATGTTTTGAAGCAACATCACAAGCTATATGGTTGAGGAGTATTATTTTTGGGCTTGGAGTTGTTGACTAAATTTCCAAGCCATTGAGGTTTTACTGCGATAATTCCGCTATAGTGTTTTTGGCCAAGAACAATAAAAGTGAAGTCGTAGTAAAAATATCAAAATTAAGTATTTAGTTATTCGAGAACATGTCAAAGCAAACAATGTGGTTATTAAGCACATCAGTAATAGACTGATGATTGTTGATTAGTGGACAAAAGGTTTACCACCTATTGCTTATAAGGGACATTTTGAGCATATGGGACTTAGTTATATTATGTAGTTTTTATGTAACTGAGATACCCTTTATGTTTGTATCACATTTCGTTGATCTGAAAGACTCCATGAATTTCATACTTGTCTTCTCTTATTTAGTCGTAAACATAAAGGTTTGGAGAATGAAAATGTAGGTTTGCAGAATGAAAATGTATGTTTGAACTTCGGTTGTTGACCTTGAATGAGCATTTGGAAGTTCATTCATAAAGTTGTTTACCACATATGGTTCTCACTCAAAAGAGAAAGTTGTATTGTAATATATGGAAGGTAATACTTGTTCTAAAGGACTTACCACCACGATGCATGCAATTTAAACTCTTTCATTTGGGTGTAAGGATATTATATCTATGGGAAATTTTGAGGATGTATCAATATTGAATTGGTACATATTCGGTGTCGAATTGGCCAAGTGGGAGAATGTAAGTGTGGCCCATTATTATTTTAATCTCCCACGCCAGTTACTTGTAACTTCCCATGAGTTATTTTGTGGTAACTACCCTTTATATAAACTATTTTTCTTTGATAGATAAGAAAATATATAGAACGTAAAAACTTTACGTTAACCAAAATTACACACATGGGGAAACAAGGTCACTGGTCTACAAGAAAGTCTATGATTCTCCATCGATACATGGAATAAGAGCTTGGATAGACTAGAATTGATCCCAATTGTCTCTTACAGTATTTGGAAATTGATTTCTATGGCTAGAGGTATGTTCTTGGGCTTTGGCTTTTGATTTATTAAATTGATGATATATTGCTTACAGTAACACCCAAATTATTGGCTTTAATACTTGATGAACCAACCATTGATTTGTCAACGTGAGAACTAAAGAGGAAATTGTTAAAATATAATGGCTTAAACATATGAGATAGGTTTATATATTATGTTTACAATCAATTAAGTTTTTACTAGGAAATTCCATCAAATTATAATAATGTAATGGCATCTATATATGGTCAAAATCATTACATAGGCTTGAACTGTCTTAAAAATGGAAAATTAATCAAATGTTCATCATATATTTCCTAAGATTAATATTTAGCTCTGAATAAGATAATTTATCTGTAAGTGTGAAGACTGTAAGCGTCGTAGTGTTACTTAAACTAATATGCTGTCGTTTCAAGAATGAATCTGGACCATCAGTTTTCAAGAGATCCAATGGCTGAGCTCAGTCCATCCTGGTCAACGCTATATAAGCCAATTTTTCTCTTCAGTCTTACACGCATTCTATTCAATTGTTATTGTGTCAGGTTTGCTCTGCTAGGGTTCGTATTTTGTTCTGAAATCGTGAGCTTGTGTAACTGGTTGAGTGATTAGTTTGTCATTCAAGTTGAGGTGTTTTGTCTCTCGGTGTGCTAGGATTCTTTGGGTTAGTCTCCTAGGCTATTAGTTACCAGGTTGAGTGATTTCGGGTTTTCTTGGATCTTTTGATCTTGTGTCTGTAATATGTAAACTGATTAACAATTAGTGCAGTGAGCTTCGTCGTTCCGGAGCTCAACGTGGACGTGGCCTTCCTAATCTTAGAAAGGTGAACCACGGTAAAATTGTGGTGTTCTTGATCTTTTGTCGATGTGTGTGTTATTGATTATAATCTGTGCTTTTAGGAGTGTGTTATTACAACAGTGGTATCAGAGCCTTTCACTTAGAGCCTATAGTGAGTTTGAGATCCGAATTTGAGAAAATTAAAATTCTAGGGTTTCATCGAAATTGGGGGTTTTCTAAAATTTCGAGTTCTAGGGTTCTTAGGAGTCTATAGGTTTTCTCAAAACCATAAATAATCAAGAAACGACACCGGTTTCTGATTATGAGCACCATGAGTTCAACCCGCATGGAAATTGCGCAGTACGACGGAAAAATGTACTTCAATTCTTCGAAGAAGAAGATGAAGGCTTTACTTTCGCACAATAAAGTAGGGATTGCACTGGAAAAGGATGCAGAAAAGTGGCCAGCAGATAAGTTAAAAAGAAAGGCAGAAATAGACGAGGAGGCGTACAACTTAATCGTGATGAACTTGGCAGACAACGTGCTGAGGAAAGTAGACTGATTGGAGGCTTCAATCGCACTCTGGGGTAAACTTGAAACTCTGTATGCCTTACAAACTGCACCAAATCTTGCTTTCTTAAGGAATGCACTTTTTTCATATAGAATGGACAGTAGTAAGTCAATAGAAGATAATATTGATGAATTCTTGAAAATGACTATAATCCTAAAGGGCACTAACCAAGAATTAGGTGAAACGAGTTTAGCAATGATCTTGCTAAACTCACTGACAAAGGACTATCGAGTAGTTAAGAACGCTTTACAGTATTCTGGCACTGTCCCTAGTGTAGATCTCATAGTATCAGGACTAAAGGCTAGGGAGTTAGAATTGAAGGTTCAGAAAAGAAGTGGCAATAATCTGTTTGTAAAAGGAAAAAATTGATCTAGGTAGTTCCTCTAATGGCATGCAAAGAAACACTTGGTCTAAGGCTAAAAAGAAAGGAAAAGGGGCTAACAAGAAAGGGGAGACTAGAAAATGTTTTCAATGTAATAGGCTAGGTCATTTAAAAAAGAATTGCTATGATTGGATTAGGAACCAAAAATCAGTGAACACTGAGAGCAATGTTGCCTGTGCTGATAAAAAATATTACTGATCCAGAAGTTCTCTCTGTGTCTAGGATAGATCAAACTCATGATTGGGTATTAGACTTAGGATGCTCCTTCCATATGAGCCCTAACAGAGATTGGTTTTAGGACTTTAGGGGTGGTGAATATGAAACTGTCTATATGGGTAATAATAACACTTGTAGAGTGTTAGGATTAGGTAATATAACCCTAAAGTTGGATGATGGAAAAATTGTTGTGTTATCAAATGTTAGGTACATTCCTGAACTAAAAAGGAACCTAATATCCCTAGGTACCCTAGATGAGTCAGTCTGTAGCTATAAGGCTGAAAGGGGTTGTATAAATGTGTTTAAGAATATCCATATTGTTCTAAGGGGGTTGAAGAAGAATGGGCTATACCTTTTGTGTGGTAGTTATTACCCTGAGAATGGGAATAGTGCCCTGGTCTCCACAAATCTGAATGATACTGATAAGTGGCATTTAAGGTTAGGACACATGAGTGAAAAGGGTATGAGTATTCTTAGACAACAAGGGTTATTTGGTAAAGATAAAATAACAACCCTAGATTTTTGTGAAACTTGTGTTTTAGGAAAACAACATAGAGGTAGTTTCACCAAAGGTATACACTTATCCAAAAACTGTTTAGACTATCTCCATGCTGACCTTTAGGGGCCTGAAAGGATTAGATCTCATGGAGGGAATTCATATTTCCTTTCAATTGTTGATGACTTCAGTAGAAAGGTTTGGGTATACCTACTGAAGTCCAAAGATGAGGCTTTGTCTAAGTTTAAAATATGGAAAACACTTGTGGAAAATCAAACTGATAGAAGAGTGAAAGCCTTAAGAACAGACAATGGTTTGGAGTTCTGCAATATGTAGTTTGATAATTACTATAGGGATCAAGGTATATTAAGGCATAGGACAGTTAGGAAAACCCCTCAGCAAAATGGAGTTGCTGAGAGAATGAACCGAACCTTGTTAGAGAAAGTCATGTGTCTCCTGTTCACCTCAAGTCTCCCAGAAACTTTTTGGGGGGAAGCTTTAACCACAGCTGCCTACTTAATAAACAGAAGCCCAAATAGCTCCATATGGTTTCAACTGTCCCGAGTCAAAATGGTCTGGAAGAGAATTAAACCTTAGTCACCTAAGAGTGTTTGGATGTGCAACATATGCACACACTAGTGATGGGAAATTAGAGCCCAGGTCCATAAAGTGTATACTTTTAGGATACCAAGAGGGCACTAAAGGTTACAGATTGTGGGATAGGACTGCACCAGGGGTTAAGATCATTATTAGCAGAGATGTGATTTTTAATGAAAGGGATTTCCCCTGCAAGTTTGCTAATGTTGATGCAGGTTCTCCAAGCAAAAATGTAACGCAACCAGACCATCTAGACACTACACCAATTGAGGTGGAGGCAACCATCAGGCAACCAGAGGATACCCAGACTGAAGAGGATCCTGTACCAGAAGAAGGAATAATACCTGATGGACCTGACCAAAATGAGGATGAGACAGAGGAGGCCCAAGGTCTCTTGCTAGATGATCTGCAGGATTACCAACTGGCAAGAGACAGGACCAGGAGAGACATAAGGCCACCAGCAAGATACTCATTTGTAGAGCTGGTTTATACAGCCCTACTAGTAGGAATTGAAATACTGAGGACAGAACCAGAGTCATACTCAGAAGCAATCACCTCAAAGGACAAACATAAATGGTGGCAAGCAATGACAGAGGAAATGAATTCTCTACAGGTAAATGGGACATGGCCTCTGGTTCCTAAACCTAAAAATAAGAAAATTATTTAGTGTAAATGGTTGTATAACATTAAGGAAGGTGTAGATACTAATGAACCACTTAGATACAAAGCTAGATTGGTGGCCAAGGGTTCACCCAAAGGGAGGGCATAAACTTTAATGAAGTCTTCTCTCCCGTAGTTAAGTATAAAACCATTAGAATGATGCTGTCTGTTATAGCTCACCAAGACCTAGAGTTAGAGCAACTTGATGTGACAACAACATTTCTTCATGGGGATTTAGAAGAACAAATTTACATGGCCCAACCAGTAGGTTTTGTAGACTGTCTTAGACCAGACCATGTATGCACACTGCATAAGTCCTTGTATGGACTTAAACAGTCACTCAGACAGTGGTATAAAAGGTTTGATACCTTTATACTTAACCTAGGATTCACTATGAGCAAATATGATAACTGTTTTTACTTTGCCTTAAAAGATGTCATGCCTATTTACTTGTTGCTTTATGTAGATGATATGCTCCTGATTAGTAAATCAAAATAAAAAATAACTGAACTAAAGTCTAGACTCAGTCCTGAATTTGATATGAAAGACCTAGGAGTGGCTAAGAAAATACTGGGAATGATGATAGACAGAGACAGAACCAGAAATACCCTAAAAGTTCATCAAACACCATATCCAAACTTGGAATGTCTAATTGTAAGCCTGTAACAATGCCTCTTGCTAACCATTTTATTTTGTCTAAGTCTCAATGTCCTAAGAATTCTGCTGAAACCATAAAAATGGAGATTGTCCCTTATTCAAATGTGATAGGGCCTGTGATGTATGCAATGATTAGCACTAGACCAGATTTAGCTTTTGCAATTTCTTTATTGAGTAGGTTCATGTCAAATCCAGGAAGTGATCACTGGATTGCATTGAAATGGGTACTCAAATATATAAACTATACTGCATGTATAGGTTTAGAGTATTGTAAAAGAACATCTACACTTGATCTTGTGGGGTATCTACACTTGATCTTGTGGGGTTTGTGGATTCAGACTTTGCAGGTGACAGGGATCGCAGGAAGTCAACCACTGCATACTGCTTCACCCTTGGAAGGAACTGCATCAACTAGAAATCACAACTCCAGCCTCTAGTTGCCCTATCAATGACTGAAGAAGAGTATGTGGCGCTGGCAGATGGTTTCAAGGAGGCTATATGGATGCAAGGATTATTGACAGAAACTGAATTGACTGACAACAAAGTGACTATCTTCTCAGACAGTCAAAGTGCTATACTGTTAAGTAAAAATCCTATATACCATGAGAGAACAAAACATGTGGACGTGAGATTTCACTTCATCAGAGATCTGATTACCAGAGGGCAGATTGAGTTAAAGAAGGTTCCCACTAAAGAGAATCCATCAGATATGGGAACAAAAATTGTCAGTCTAGCCAAGTTCAAGCTCTGCATGAACTTTCTATTCCTAAAGTAATCAGAGTACCAATAGAGCTATGAGGGAATCCGATGAGGCAGACTGCACTAAAAGGAAATCAGT
Organism: Pistacia atlantica; assembly: GCA_026229545.1. Lineage (NCBI taxonomy): Eukaryota > Viridiplantae > Streptophyta > Magnoliopsida > Sapindales > Anacardiaceae > Pistacia > Pistacia atlantica. The sequence goes on along the minus strand of CM047909.1, from coordinate 19,844,328 downwards.
AAAAGAGTTGGCTTCATGTCTTCAAGGTGGAGATTGTAAGTGTGAAGACTGAAATAGTGCCGTGTTACTTAAACTAATACCCTGTCGTTTCAAGAATGAATCTGGACCATCAGTTTTCAAGAGATCTAGCGGCTGAGCTCACTCCATCCTGGTCAATGCTATATAAGCCAATTTTTCTCTTCAGTCTTACATGCATTCTATTCAATTGTTATTGTGTTAGGTTTGCTCTGCTAGGGTTCGTAATTTGTTCTGAAATCGTGAGCTTGTGTAACTAGTTTAGTGATTAGTTTGTCAGTCAGGTTGAGGGGTTTTGTCTCTCGGTGTGCTGGGATTCTTTGGGTTAGTCTCCTAGGCTGTTAGTTTCCAGGTTGAGTGATTTCGGGTTTTCTTGGATCTTTTGATCTTATGTCTGTAATATGTAAACTGATTAAAAATTAGTGCAGTGAGCTTCGTCGTTTCCGAAGCTCAACGTGGACTAGCCTTCCCAATCTTGGAAAGGTGAACCACGGTAAAATTGTGGTGTTCTTGATCTTTTGTGGATGTGTGTGTTATTGATTATAATCTGTGCTTTTAGGAGTGTGTTATTACAACATTATCATCTGGCAAAATGCAATAACATATAATCTTCCACATTGCAATGTCATGTGACCATAGCCACACAAAAAAAGAAAGGCATTAAGAAAATAGATAGAATATTTCTTTTATAAGACTTGGCCAAATCCAGGCACTACATGTTTGATAAAGAAAAATTATTTATGTTTTTATTGATTGTTAAATCTTTATATTAAATACATACTTTCTTGTAAATATGTATAATATAAAAATTAATTCAAACAAAATTATATTCACTAAGGATACAAAAATAATAAAAATAATAATGATATAAATTTAAAACAATACATAAAAATAAACTTATAGAATAATACAATGTGAAATTCTAGGATCAAGGTGACAAGAATTGAGAGATTTTTTTTTTTTTTTTATGAACTTAAACCTAAAAAAGATTAACTTTTAAATAAGAGATAAATATTAATAAGCTTGATATACATTAGTATTATTTCAATCAGTTTTAAAAGAAGTTAATTATTATTATTATTATTATTATTATTTTTTTTTTTTTGAGAAACGAATTATTGTATATTCATTTATCTTAAGAGATAATGATAATAGTTGATAAGTTTGAAGACTTTAATTGAATTGAATTTCAAATAAAATAGGTTACTGAAAAAAGAAGTTATTGAAGATAAATTTGACTTTAAAATATTAATTAGACTAATAATAATGTCATGTAATTTAACTAAACAACACCTTAATTAATAAAAGGTCTTTAATTTTAATAAAAAAATATTTTAAAAAATTTTCAGCAGGGATTATTTTGTTAGAAATATTTTAATTCACATAAGGTGGTCCACGGTTGTTTTGAAATAACTAAATTGGCTAAGGGGCATGATGATTATTTACATTTGATGGAGAGGTTATTTCAGTTAATAAAATAACTCCAGTTTGATAGTTAATAAAACTGCTATATAAAAGGGGTCTTCTCTCTCTATTCCTTATGTAAGTTTTCTTTATCCATCAAAAGAAATAAGCAATTGATTGAAAGGGAAAAAAAGGAGAGATACATTGCCTTCTTTCACATCATCAATAAATTTAATCATGGAACCAGGTATGTATAATAAATAGTGAAAATTCGTTATGTTTTAGATACTAGGATTTATGTTTATGCAATTTAGGGCATAGAAATATAATTATATTATTGATTCTTTGCCATTGATGAAATTGCTAATAAGTTTTACATGTGGTATTAGAGCGAATACAGGTTTAGAAATTGATGTATTTTCCATTAAGTTGATTTTTTATATATTAGGGTTCTTATGGTAAAAAGAAATTAGATTAGGTTTGGAAATTGACAAATGAGAAGGCTATCAAATTATATTGGGTTTGTAAATCTCTTAAGTCGGGTTCAAATAGTTCTAGATATTTGGGTCAAATATTGACCGATATAATAACACTGTTCCTTTAGTTGATCCAGCCCATTTTTTAAAGCCTATTTTTTAGTTTATAAAACCTAGAGATGACAATGGGCCCAATATTTTCGAGTACCCGACCCAAAAAGGTTGAGCTTTATCCGATGTTTGCGGGCTTGGGCCTGGGCCTGATTTCAAGGCCCGACCTTCGGTACGAGCCAGGCCTGGGTATGTCTTTAGGCTCGGCCTGGCCTGACAATTTTAGTATTAATTATACTAAATTACCCTTATACTATATATTTAATTACAAGATTATCTTATATATATAAAATCATCTTTCCCAAACCCTACATGGATGGATGGATGCACTTTGTGGAAAGTTATTTATATATCTGGTGAGTATTCAAATTAAAAATTGTTTCTAGAATTAAAAATATATATATAAAAAAAATGAAATTTGTTAATATTTAAAAATTCACATTATAAAAATGGATGGGCTTAGGCCGGGCTTGAGGTTACAAAAAGCCCGTCGAGCTAGGCTTGGGCTTTACCTATCATACTCGTGACGAGCTTGGGCCGAGCTTGGGCCTTTGTCATGAGGTCAGGCTTGGGCTTGGGCCAAGGGGTACCCGGTCCCGGCCCAACCCATTGCCATCACTAAGAAAACCCAAATAAAAAATCCCAAGCCTATTTATTAAGTGAGCCATAAAAGAAGCCCAAGTCCTATTTATTAGGCGAGCCTAATTCAACCCAAACCCATTAAGAATAACCTATAAAAGCCCAACCCGTTTAGTATAAATGGGTTAACTAGATCTGGCCAAATGGAGCAACCCAACCTGGTTACGGTCCAAAAAATGAACATGCCAGTCAATAGTTCAAACCGATCAACGGGTCAAATCGGTTCAGACCATTGATTAAACTGGTCAAAGGGTCAAAATGGGCTAACTGGCACATCATGCATGCGAGGGCTCGTGGTAGCTTGTGATGGTGCGTGGCAGCACATGTAGCAGTGCATGACAGCACGTGTGGTCACGTGAAAGATGTGTATAGGTTTCTAAAGTATAATTTTCTTTAGAGAAAGATAGAATGTCCACTTAGGATATGATTATAGTTATTATTTAAGTTTGATAACTATACTACATTTAATTTGTTAATCACCAAAGTGGCCAAATTAGAATGATTATCCCATAGATATCAAACTAAGCTAAATTCAATTACTCATGATAGTTAGATGCTTTGTTGAGATGACATGATATATTGGACATGAGTAATTTGAAGTTCATAAATTATAAGGTAGTTAAGGAATGCCCAAAGGAAGATTAGTTAATCCTATATTTATGAACATAACTAAGGTTAATTAATGTACTTGATTGGGTGTGATTAATATATCCAAAGATAACGAACATGTCTAACGAAAGTACATTTGATTACCAATTAAGAAAAGTGCATCAATTAAGTTTAATTATCGTATATTGTTATATCTCACAAATGAGATTTTCAAAATACATTTATGTTTTAATATTAATGAATTTTAATATCTAAATCTAAAAATTATGTATTAGGTATAAAACTTAAAGCATTAATGTGTAAATGTAATTTTGTTTTTGCAACATCTACTCTTGATGCCTTATTTGTTGTTAAGTTTAATGGGTTCAATTGTAATGAGTGGAGTGAGCAAGTCGAGTATTACTTGGGTGTTCAAAATCTCATCCTTGCACTCATGGCAGAGAATCCAACTGATCTCACTAAGAACAACATTGATACGGAGAGGTCTTTCCATAAAGAATGGGAGAGATCGAATAGATTGAGCCAGAAATTTTTACGGATGACAGTGGTGAGTGAAATTAAGACTTTATTTCTTGCCATAGAATATGCTAGGGAATTTATGAGATTAGCCAAAGAGACTTCTTAGTCTGAGGCTACTGACAAGTCACATATTGGGGTATTAATGAGTAGGCTGACCACCATGAAATACGATGGTTCTCTTAGCATGTATAATCATGTGACTGAGATGTCAAATATAACAGCAAGAATTAGAAACATGGGAATGTCTGTGGACGATAGCTTCCTTGTTCAGTTTTTCATTAACTCTTTACCTCCCCAATTTAGTCCATTTCAAATTAACTATAATACAATTAAAGGTAAATGGAATATGACTGGACTTCAAATTAAGCTAGTACAAGTAGAGGAAAGATTGAAAAAACAAAGAGTTTATTTAGTTAGTATCATGGGCTCGTATGGAGTTAAGAAGAAATCCAAAGGAAGTGTGGAAAGGGCAAAAGGCCACTAAAGATTAATGTTTTCCAGTAAGACAATTAAAAAAATATACTTTTCTTTGTCCAATTCAATTCCTGTTCTATACGTTTACGTTTCCTTGTATCAGAAGATTTCCCAAATTTCACATCTGGAATATTAGCTAATTGTCTTAATATATCATCTCCCGATAACTCTTCAGGTTTTGACTGAAACTCTATCTTACCGTCAAACTTTTTACTTTTTCTCCACAGATGTTGTTTATCCAAGTATCTACGATGACCCATGTAACATTGTTTACTCCCATTCTTCAAAGTAAAAGAGCATGTCCACTTATTACAAATTGGACAAGCTAATTTTCCCTTTGTACTCTAGCCGGATAGCATTCCATATGTAGGAAAGTCATTTATGGTCCATAGGAGTGCAGTATACAATTGAAATTTGTCACCAGTATATGCATCATATGTTTCCACACCCTTTCCCACAATTCTTTCAACTCTTTTATTAATGGCTTCAAATACATGTCACTATTATTACCAGGAGAATCCTTAGTAGGAATAAGTACTGTCAAAAACAAAAAAGGGTCTTTCATGCATTTCCAAGGTGGCAAATTATAAGGCAGCAAAACAACTTGCCACATACTATAGTTAATGCTCATATTGCCGAATGGGTTAAATCCATCACTAGAAAGACCAAGTCGTACATTGCGAGGATCTCAAGCAAACCAATAATTTGTTGAGATTTACCAAATATTTCCTGAATATATTGTAATCTCCTAATTTTGTTAGTTTTAGGATACTCATAATTATTTGATATCCCATAATCTCCTAATTATGTCGGTATATTGTAATTGACATAATTAGAAGATTATGTAGATTGTATTCTACCTACCTATAACTATGAGTGTAAATCAATGAATTGAATTATCCAATTTTTCCCATCAAACATGGTATCAGAGTCAGGTTTCTGATCCTAAAATTTCCTCACTCTAGAGCAACCACAAGAAAATTCACTGGTAAGAAATCCAACCATCAGTCATCGTCAATCCGAAAAGGAGAAAACACTACAATCCAAATTCAAAAAAACACCAACCTAGCCACTATAGACCACCCAAAAAAAAAAAAAAAAAAAAAACCAGAAAAATCCTAATTCAAAACTATTCAACTTCCTAACCATTTCGGCCACAACACCACCAAACCAACCCAAACCAACCCATATCAGATTTTCCCAATTTCCTTTCAACTCAGTCACTAGAAAACGATTACAATCAATTACCCAATCAAATCCCAACCATCAACTTTAGCCCCTGCAACAAAAATACCCAAAAAAACAAAATCCCAACATCACCTGAAAATACCAAATCCGACGTTGACCATCACTTACCAACGACATTAATCTACAGTCTTTGTCACTCATCATCATCAAATCAACGTCGATTTGCTCACCATCAAGCTACCGTCGTCAACTAATGTCGAACGAATCTTGAAGTCACTAGAAAAAAAAACTTGTTGCCATCTACCACTGCCATCGCTAACCTAATCTGCTATTGCCGCCGTCTCTAATATGCCACAGACAACTCTGATTTGCCATCGATTTGCCGCTGCCATCATCTCCTTTCACATCAGGCACTGAGTTTGTTCAGGGAAGAGTTTGCGTTTAACTCTCATTCCTTTTTTTGTTTTTTTGTTTTTTTGTTTTTTCCATTTTGTTGTCTTTTTTGCTTCCTTGATCCTTTAAAAAGAAAGAGTCGAAAAAAGAGGTCAAAGTCGAAAAAAAAAATGTTTGAACCATCAAAACCCATAATTATTCAATCAAACGGAGCTTTTCATGCATGAATTACTCTTACTGAATCAAACTGTGATGTGTGGTCTTAGCTCATGGAAATGCATATTGTTGAGAGGGAAAAACTTTCTACATTCAAAAAAACCACTACCAAAAGAGTCTGAAGAAGGGTACGAAAATTAGTATGCGAAAACCAGAAAGTCAAATGGTGGTTACTAATGTCCATGTCTCCTGAGATTATGAAGTGTTACCTACGCTTATCAATTGCTTGCAAAATTTGGAGTGCTCTATCCAAAGCTTTCTATGATGGAAGCGATGAGTTACTTGTCTTCTCGTTGCACCAGAAAGCCTTCACTACTAAACAAAATGGAAGGTCACTCTCTGTGTATTATGGAGAGTTGACGGAAATATTTCAGGAATTAAACCACCGAAATAAAGTGGTTATGAAGGATCTAGATGACATAATAGCATATCAAAAATCTGTCGAGCAATTGCGAGTTCACATTTTCCTTGCAGGTCTAGAGGGAGAGTTTGAACAAATTCGTGGGGCAATTCTACGAAAAAATCCTGTTCCAAATCTGGAAGAAATTTACTCAAAAGTTCTACGAGAGGCAGTCTGTCAAACTACCTTAAAGGGAGAATCAGGAAATGTTGAGACTTCAGCAATGGTAGTCTAAAATAGAAGTCAGCATGCAAAATCCAACAAACCAAACAACACAGACAAGAAATGCACCCACTGCAACAAATCTAGTCATACCAAGAACCAATGTTTTGAATTGGTTGGATATCCAGAGTGCTAGGATCACAGTCGCGATCAAAGGAAGAAGAATTCCAAGAGAAACTTTACTGCTGCTATTGTGGAATAGAAAGAAAATGCTCATCAGTGCTTATCATTTGTAGCAACTACTGGAAATGATGGTAAGTCTTTACATATGTGTACATCTGTTTCTAATAGTGCATGGATAATTGATTTTTGTGCTACCGATCACATGACATTTGATTTTATGCATGTTTCACACTTTAAACCATCCTTGCAAAAATTTATGTCTACTGCCAATAGTGAGTCCACCCAAGTCATTGGAAAAGGATCAGTAACCTTCCAAAAAACTTTAAACCTAGAATTAGTTTTAGTTGTTCCCTCCCTAAATTACAACTTGTTGTCGATCTCACAAATAACCAAAACTTTATCTTGTGTGTTGATTTTTTGGCCTAACATTTGTGTGTTTAAGAGCATTTCGATAAAGCAAATGATTAGTTGTGGTATTAGACAAGGGAAGCTGTATTACTTGGATTTAGAAAAAAAAAAATTCTGCTATGTTACAACAAACTTTTATAGTCAGTGGCTCGGAAGAAGACAAGCAGAGATCATCCATCTGGTTATGGCATCAACATCTTGGACATGCTTCGTTTGGTTACTTGAAGAAATTGTTTCCAAGTTTGTTTAAGCAAAGTGATGTTAGTTGTTTCCGCTGTGATGTTTGTGAACATTGAAAGAGTCGTCGAATTTCTGATCCAATAAAATTGAATAAAAATCCTCATCCCTTTATGCTTATTCACTCTGATGTTTGGGGGCCCTCTCAAGTTCATACTTTAAATGGATCACGTTGGTTTGTTACTTTCATTGATGATTATACAAGGATGACTTAGATTTGTTTAATGAAATCTAAAGGAGAGGTCAATGTGGTATTTCAGAGATTTCACCAAATGGTTCATATGCAATATAATGCACCGGTTTAGGTTCTTCGAAGTCATAATGGAGGAGAATAACAAAGTTCGAATCTTCAGCAGTACTTGACAGCACATGGTATTATTCATCAAAATAATTGTCCCAACACACCCCAACAGAATGGTCTTGCTGAGTGTAAAAATCGGCACTTATTAGAGGTTGTTCGTGCTTCCTTAATAGAAGCGCACATGCCATTGACTTTTTGGGGAGAAGCACTCACTTCTGTAGCCTACCTAATCAATCGAATCCCTTCTAGCTCAATTGAGTTCCAAACACCATTTCTTAGTAAAACAATGAATGCTCCAACAGTCATGAACTTACCCCCTCATGTTTTTGGCTGTGTCGCATTTGTACATCTCCATAAACATCAATGCAACAAGTTGTCTCCTAGAGCATTAAAATGTGTTTTCGTTGGGTATGGTATTCATCAAAAGGGGTATCGTTGTTACCATCCTCCAACTCAAAAAATATTTGTAACCATGGATGTTGTGTTCCATGAAGAGTTGATGTATTTTTCTTCTGAGTCTGAACTTCAAGGGAAGTATTGTCAGGAAGAAATTCAAACTCTTGACTATGCTGCTCAAGATGTGGTTCAAGATATGGGAGACTATGAGGCATAAGCTAGACTTGTTGATTGACAAGAAGATAAAGTGGATAATGAAAATGTTAATGAAGTGGATAATGAAAATGTCGATGTGGTATCTCCGCCAGAAGAAACTTCATCTCAGTCCGAGTCTCTCATTCCTGGTATGTCACAACCATTATTTGAAATATTCTTGATCTAGAGTCTAAACCAATTAGGAAACAGTTACCACCACAGATTACTAGAAGGATTCCTAAACCAACAAATGAACTTGAGCTATCTAGTAAGGTCAAATACCCCACGAGTCATTATGTGTCTAACCATCATTTGTCAAAATCAAATATGTTATTTATGAATCAATTATCTACTGTATCTATTCCTAATAGTGTGTAGGAAGCCTTATCTAATCCAAAATGGAAAGCTGTTGTGAATGAAGAGATGAAATCATTACAGAAGAATGAGACTTGGGAACTTGTTGATAGTCCACCTGAAAAGAAGACTGTTGGATGTCGATAGTTTTACACTGTGAAGCACAAAGTAGATGGTACGATCGAACGATATAAAGCAAGACTAGTCATAAAAGAGTACACCCAAACTCATGGGATAGACTATACAAAGACATTTGCACCTATAGCGAAAATCAACATAGCTGGTGTCTTGTTATCTTTGGCTGCAAACCTAGATTGGTCGTTACAGTAGTTCGATGTGAAGAATGCTTTCCTATATGGAGCATTGTCTGAAGAGATCTATATGGATCCTCCACCAGGGTGCATTTTACCAGGGAAGCATAGCAAAAAAGTATGTAAGTTAAAGAAGTCACTGTATGGGTTAAAACAATCTTCGAGGGCATGGTTTGTGAGGTTCACCAAGGCTATGAAGTTTTTTGGCTACCATCAGAGCAATTAAGATCACACATTGTTCCTTAAAAAATAGCAAGGAAAGATCACTGCACTTATTATATATGTTGATGATATGGTGGTGACAGGAAATGATCTAGAAGAAAGGAAGGCTCTACAAAGGTATTTGCCAAAAGAATTCGAGATGAAAGACCTAGGTTCTTTGAAATATTTTCTCATAATCGAAGTGTCTTGATCTAATAAAGGCATCTTTCTATCACAAAGAAGTAAGCCTTGGATGTACTACAGGAGACTGGTATGTCAGCATGTTAACCAGCTGATACACCAATTGAAGAAGGTTTGAAATTAGGAGTCGAAATTGATCAAGTACCAATTGACAAAGAGAGATACCAAAGACTTGTGGGAAAATTGATGTACTTATCTCACACTAGGCTAGTCTTGCTTATGCATTAAGTGTGGTTAGTCAGTTCATGCACAATCTTGGAGAACAACATATGTGCATGTTGGTCAAACTGAAAAAATATTTAAAATGGAAGTAGGTGTTATCACTCGATTGTATGCACCAATGTTTAAACTTCATTGGAAAAATCTGACCGATACAGATAAGAAACCCCTTTGGGACAAACTTGAGGTGAGATATGTCAATTTTTTTTATTTAAAAAAAAAATTATTAGTAGAGATTTTTATATTATATATTAACTAATTTTTATATAAAAAATTTGTAGAGTGAATTTAATATCTCTAAAAGTGATCCACTTACAAAATGTGTAGTTGAGAAAGTCATGGCAAAGCGTTTCGCAACATATAAATATCGTTGTCATATGCATTACAACATGTATTCTTCACCTGAGGAGGCTCATGCAAATCTACCTGATCATATGAAATGAGAAGATTGAGGTAAATTATGTGATCATTTTGAAAGTGAAGAATTTAAGATAAAAAATTGTTTTTTATTATAATCGTTAATAAATGTATTCTGTAGTACCTTAAAGTGCACACAATATAATCATTAAATGTAAATCTTATGTATAGTCTCAAAGCACAACAAACACAAGCAATCGAGGGAAGGTGAAAATTCCACATACCACAGGTTCAAAGTCATATTGTCAGCGATTGTATGAAATTGTACGATTAATTGCTTACTGTACTTTTAATTGCCCATGCATTTATTTTTGTTATTTATAATTGGCGACAAAGGGACTAGAGAATGAGGCTAAGTATTATCATAATGTTAGCTTTGGATATATTTGTAAATACATGTTAAATTGCTTTTGTTTGGTCTAACATGATTTCTGAGATGGGCATCCACCAATAGTACTTAAATTTAAAATTTGTGATTGTAAACATAAATTTATATATCTATATATGTTAAATAAGTGAAGCATGCGACGTCATTTAGACTAGGTAACAAAACGTTGTCGTTTTGTCTATTATTCCAAATGAATCACAGCCATCAAAGTTAAAGAGAATCCAACGACTCAAATGCAATCAGAAGTCAACAGTATAAAAAGGGACTATTCACGCATTTGGTAGAGATCGAGTTTTAGGTCTTCGTTTTGTTTTCTCTGAAATAGCGTTTCATCTGGGTTAGGGTTTCACGCCCATTCTAGGTCTTCTTTGTGTGAATCTTTCTGGAGTATTTGTTTGAAGGCAGGGGTTCCTTAAAGGGTATAGAGTACTCTAGGGTTTGATAGGATTTGCGGGATACAGGGAAGTGAATGAGTGTTTGATTCGGTGAGTGACAGTGAAGAATATTCATCTGTAAATTGTAATCTTTGAAGTGATCAATATCATTGCAGCGAGCTCCATATTCTGGAGTTCAACGTGGATGTAACTTGTTCTATATTAAACAAGCGAACCACGGTATATCTTGTGTTGTGTGATTGTTCTTTGTTCTTGCAGTTTCTGTTTTGTATTGTGACTAATCTTGCAGGTTGAAGGATTGGTATTAATTTACAACAGTGGTATCAAAGCCTTTTAGGTGGAGTGATCAAATCAGAGACTTAGTCCTTGAGAAAATCAATGTTTTAGACAATGCTCCTACATCAAGTAAAAGATTGGTTGTTCATCCAAACAGGGTGAATAATGAGGAACCACTCAGTCAAAGTCCACATTCTGATAAGATTGTTCTAGAAGATCATTTTGAACAACCTCCGCTAAGGAGGAAGAACCAATTGTGCAATAGTCTCAACAAGAGACTTTGATACAACATTAAGGAGATTTGCTAGAATAAAGAAATGAGCAATTCCTACTGATTATGAAGTGCATATGCAAGAATCTGACTATGACATAAGTATTGCAGATGATCCAGACACATTTTTACAAGCTATGGACAGTAGTAAATATGAGTTATGGTATAATGCCATGATTGACGAGATGAATTCTATGGCGGATAATAAAGTTTGGGACCTTGTTGAGTTGCTTACTGGAAAGAAACCTATTGGTTGTAAATGGGTATTTAAAACCAAAAGGGATTCATTAGGCAACATTGAGAGATACAACGCTAGGCTTGTTGCCAAGGGGTTCACGCAAAGGGAAGGGATAGATTATAAAGAAACATTTTCTCCAGTTTCTAAAAAGGATTCCTTTCGTATCATAATGGCATTAGTTGCCCATTTCGATTTAGATTTACATTAAATGGATGTGAAAACAGTTTTCCTCAATGAAGATTTGGAAGAAGAGGTTTATATGAAACAACCTGATGGGTTCATTTCAAGTGACGGTGAGCATTTGTTTTGCAAGCTTAAGAAGTCCATTTATGGACTTAAACAAGCCTCCCGATAGTGGTATTTAAGATTTCACACTGTTATCTCTTCATTTAGTTTTGTAGAGAATGTCATAGATCATTGTATATACCACAAGGTCAGTGGGAGTAAAATCATCTTTCTTGTGTTATATGTAGATGATATTCTACTTGCAAGCAATGTTTTGAGTATGCTGCATGAGGTGAAACAATTTCTCTCTCAACATTTTAGTATGAAGGATATGGGTGAGGCGTCTTATGTCATTGGCATTAAGATTCATAGGGATAGGTCTAAACATGTTTTGGGACTATCTCAGGAAGCCTATATTAATAAAATCTTGAGAGATTTAGGATGAAGGGTTTTTCACCTAGTGTTGCACCCATTGTTAAGGGTGACAAGTTCAATCTGAACCAATGTCCTACACTTAAGATTGAAAAGGAACAAATGAAAATTATTCCTTATGCTTCAGCTATTGGAAGCCTAATGTATGCCCAGGTCTGTACTAGACCTGACATTGCTTTGCAGTTGGCATGTTAGGAAGATATCAAAGTAATCTAGGTTTGGATCATTGGAGAGTTGCAAAGAAGGTCATGAGGTATCTTCAAGGAACTAAAGGTTTTATGCTTACTTATAGACGGTCGGACATTTTAGAAGTCGTTAGATATTCAGACTCAGAATTTGTTGGCTGTGTTGATTCTCGGAAATCAACATCCGGATATGTTTTTATGCTCGTCGGAGGTGCTATATCTTAGAGAAGTGCCAAACAGTTTTTGGTTGCCACTTCTACCATGGAAGCCGAGTTTGTTTCCTGTTTTGAGGCCACGACACGGGGTATTTGGTTGAGAAGATTCATTTTTGGCCTTGGAGTTGTTGAGTCTATTCCTAGGCCAATAAGGTTGTATTGTGACAATTCAGCTACTGTATTCTTTGCTAAGAATAATAAGAGTGGAAGTCAAAGTAAACACATCGACATTAAGTACTTAGCAATAAGGGAGCACATTAAAGCCAAAGAAGTGCTCATTGAACACATACATACCGAGCAGATGATTGTCGATCCTCTAACAAAAGGCATTCCACCAAAGACGTTCAAGGATCATGTAGTTCAAATGGGACTATGTCCCGCTTTGTCACTATGAGAGGTAATACTTTCATTCTGTGAAACTTTGTAATTTAGTTTGTTTTCTCTTTTAAGTTGTATACATTTTGTTTGGAGACAAGCAAACATTTTGGAGGACCTGGAACAAACATTTGAGGTTTGTTCATAAAGTAATATTCTACATTTAAGTGTTTATTTAGAAAGAGAAAAATTGCATAGTAATACATGGAAGGTAATACTTGTTTAAAAGGGACTTACTGCTATGATTCATGTAATTTTTCTTTTTCTGATGAAACATACAACATATACATCTCTTATGTTCTGGATTATATCATAAAAGTTTCGACCAAGTGGGAGAATGTTAGATTTTTAATTATATTATGGTCCTACACTTTTAATATAATTATATTATGGTCCTACACTTTTAATATAATTATATTATGGTCCTACACTTTTATGCTGATTATAATAAATAAATACATATGGTTGTGTCTCTTGTGCAGTTGTCTTTGATGGAAAGACAACTGCATTTCTAAAGGAGATTTTGCAGGTCCCCATTTGATGCAATTTTTCATTTTGAGTCCCAAAACCATCGCTCTAAAAATTGTAGTCAGTGGAAGACTCTGTATTCTGAAGAAGCAAGAAGACTAAACAACAATTGCTACGGCTGGAGTTTTGTAAATTACTTCCACATATATTCCATCAGTATCTAGATGTTTATTATTGATTGTATTATGAACTTTTATATGAATATTGGAATAGAAATGTATTTACACATACTCATTCTACTGAAATTGCTTTCCCTATTCACAACTTTTTTTTTTTTTCATCGATAGATTCTTGAAAATTATTGTACCAAAGGAATTAATTAAATAGCTTTGGAGTCTTAATAATCTTATAGAACTATGAAAACATTATTAAAATGAGATGCTTTTTGATGTTTTAGTTTAAGCTATTTGATGTTATAATATTGTTGGATTTTCATCAGCAATAGATTTTTTGTCAACCCCAAATGATTGGCTTGATGGTCAAGGAGGTTTACACTCTTCAATAAGTCACTGGATTTAAATCTTAGGGTCACCTATCACATTGTAACTTACATGGTCTTTTAGACTTATAGGGTATTTAATGAACCCGAAAATTAATTAAGGTGCATGCAAACTGGTAAACCTGAAACAAACCAAAAGCATGGTGGCAGAGGAATTCAAAAAAGGAAAACGAAACCTCAATACCATGAATATGAAAATACAAATGAAATTATAGGTATTAGTTGAGCAGTACGAGACAGGCTGGACTGGAGGTTGATAGCATAAAATGGAAGACACCTGTAAGTTTCAGTGTTTCAGAGAATTTGGCTCAACTTTATCAAACCAAATACATGATCCCACATGCTATTTCTATTTCCATAAATTTTACTTTTTCATTTATTTTAATTTCCAATAAATCAGATTTTATGTATCTTCATTTAATTGTTTTTTAGTTTGGTAGATGAAGTGGTTTCCTAGATTAATCACTGTATTTACATGCTACAATCTGCTGCTAACAAGTCAATTTAATTTGCATTAGAAGCAAATAGATTAATTAATTTGCTGAAAAAAAAATATAATTACTTAATTAGAAAGAAAAAAAATTCATGATTTATAATATCATAACGTGTTGTACCTTGTACTATAAAAATCAAGATCATGGATTCTAATATAAAATAATTAAAAAGTGTAACACATTAGTTTATTAAATAATTCAAATAATGAAGAAGAAGATTTGGTCACATCAATCACCACCATGAAAGTAAAAAAACAAAAGAATATTCTATTAACTCTTGAGTTTGAGTTAATCAAACACTAATAAGAGTGGTTATTGAGGCTCTTATCCAATTGGTAATTTTAGGGTCTTGAGAGATTAGTTGAGATGCACACAAACTGGCTTGGAGACCCCTGATGATTAAAAAAAAAAAAAAAGATTTGGTTTGATCTAACTGAAAAATAAACTTGTGAGTTGAGAGACCATCATATTCAACTTCAACTACTAATTGCTTTAAAATATTTAATAAGAGGGGATGCTAATTAAAAGTAATTAAGCTCATTGCATGATAATTAGGTTGGCCATACCCAATTAAACTCTAATCAATCTTCTCACAATTTAAGACACATTTTTAAGTCTCAAGTGCCCACCAAAAATAAATGAAGAACATGCGAAATTAACAAATTTTGGATAGAAACTGAATTAATTTTTAAAAATAAATTACAGACATTACTTTGATTTGACTGTTTACATAAATTCTGTACGAATTTTAATACTCATAGCATTATAATATTTCATTTTGTAGTGGATTAATTTTGCATTTCATATCGCAAACCTCAAGTTTTATGTTATAATTTTTTCAATGCAAATTTAGAATTTGATTAAATATTATTACAAATAGTAACTTAATGTATTACATATTTCAAAGAAATTTCATCCTGATACATAAGAAAACCTAAAAATTGATTTTATTAAAATGAAAATTTAAGTCCTGAGTTGGATCCACCTGAATTGTTAACAGGGGTGACCACTATCAAAATTTATCCAATTATCAATTTTAAGCTCCCAAAAGATTAGTTGAGGTGGGCATTGTAGACGTAAAAATCTACCTGTACGAAAAGGGGGGTCTGATCTCGTGAGGTTGAGGCCACTAGCAATCCGCTGCACCTGCACACGTGGAGAAACAAGCGTGAAGTAAACGGAAAACACCGGGGTGGTGTTTACCGTAGGCACTCCGACGCTCAAGTCAGCAAGGCTAAAAGAGGCTAGTATAGTGAGGGCTAAGGAGTATAGAAGTTACCAGAAGTCTAGTCGGGGACTGTAACTATAGTGATGATGTGAAGCTCTCAAGTAGGAGCTTCGGGTGTGAAGGTGTAATGTAATCTCCCTTGTGAGAGGGCTGACCTCTACTTATATAGTGACTGTCTGGTCTCCCATTCCTGGCGGGAGTAGGAGTCCTAGAGTGACTCTGATACGAACCCTAGAGGAGTTAGGGCGGTGGTGGGCTGTCTTACCTGTGTTCGAAGAGGAAGGTGATTTCGAACAGGAACGTAACTTCGAGTAGGAAAGTGATCTGAACAAGAAGGTGACCTCGAATAGAAGATTGATAAGGAATAGGAAAGTGATCTGTGGGGGCCGTGGGCTCTGAACTCGCTCATAGGTCCAGGAAGTGAGTTACAATTGGGAGGCTTGTGCCCAGATGGTTTGGGCCAGCTGTATCTCGTATCAGGTAGGCCTAATTCGGATAGGGCCATATTGGGATTGGGTCTGGTCTCTTCCTCATTCAGTCACGTTCTCCTATTTGAGCCAAGGATGATTTTTGGCCCCAATAGTTTGCCCTCCACTCTCTGAGTTAAGATTTTCTTAAGTTAGAGAGTAGGAAGCAATCGAGGCGCGCTCGGTCTCCCTTCCTAGACGTCTGATTGTCGGTGTAGCTAAATAGTTTAATGTAGGTGATTGGTAGTCGAGGGTCGTTCGGTATCCATTACCGATCCGTAGTATGCCATCATCCCAAGAGGGTGTGCTCGGTCGGTGTGAAGGGCCGAAGGGACTGAGACAACGAGACTTTTGAAGCTCATGTGCTCGTTTGGTGTGTCTTGCTCATTGGGGAAATGAGCAAGCATCCCATGGCAGGGGTATTCGCTCAGTATGCCGGGTCGAAGGAGTTGGAGACGATGTTAAATTGAAGGTACGTTTTGTTGGGGTACTCAGGTGATCGAGTGGGATGAAATCGACTCGATCGGCTTGTTGGACCATATGACTTACGCTTGTGATTCCACGACGCTCTTTACTGGATGCCAAAGGGCCAAATAAAATGCAAAAACTTGACCCATGGCTACCCACTCGTCCGCTATAGAAGATCGAATGGGCGAGGCCCCTTGGCTTGATCGCCTCGGTGGTGAACATGTGCTAGACTACTCCTAGCCAATCGCCCCGATTGGGAGAATCTCATGAACGTGAAGCATGGGAGTGTCGACTTTGTTGTAGGAGCCGACGTGTTGCAATGTGCTGGCTCGATCGGGTAGGAAGGGCGATTGAATCTTTAGATAGGTTAAGTTTGTGTGTTGATCGGTGGTGTGGGGTGGGGTGAGTGGTGATAGTCAAAGTTTGAAAAGACCGGGTCGGTCGGTCGGTCGTATAGGAAGAGCGGTGATCCAATACTTGGTTCTTGGGGAGTTAGGATGGTGGAGTTGAGTCGGTCGGTCGGTTGGGTGGAGTGGAGATCCAATACTTGGTTTCTAGGGAGTGAGGATGGTAGAGTTGAGTCGGTTGGGTAGAGTGGAGATCCAATACTTGGTTTCTAGGGAGTGAGGATGGTAGAGTTGAGTCGGTCAGTAGGTTGGATAGAGTGGAGATCCAATACTTGGTTTCTGGGGAGTGAGGATGGTGGAGTTGAGTCGGTCGGTCGGTTGGGTAGAGTTGATACGCTAAAAATATCTGGTTCGGGGTCGAGTGGTTCTAGTGGCGTTGGGGCATATGTCGGGAATGAGTATGAGAGTGCCCTAACCATAGTGATGATGCCCGAATGGGGTGTTCTGGTAGGTATACCAACCGGTGTGAACGTGGCTGCCCAAGGGACGAATGCTGCTAATCCGAATGGTTCGGGTAGGTAAGGGTGGAGTGGGGAAGACTCCAAAGGAGTTGGTAGTCCATCCTCGTCTAATAGTGGTTTTGAGAACGAGCCGAGTCAACAGGAAAGTGGGATTCTAAGTAGGGATTATCCGCCCGTGCTCAAAGAAAATGACGTGTGGCGGCTCCAGACAATGTATCACATTCTAGATTCTATCCAAATCAGGGCGCCGCGTTCATATGAACTGGTTAACTGGGAGGTAAAAGGTTGGGTGAGTGTTGGCGATCGGGTGACCGAGTCGGAGATAGGAGAGACAACTCGCACCGATGACACTTAGTTCTATTTTTCTTTTGCTCATGTATCTCAGGGCCTACAATGCCCTTTCCTGGCGTGTGTGTCTTTCATTGTATTTTAAACTTAACCGCTTGAGGCTTCTTCTATATGGTACTTGTGATTCTGTTTTTGATGCTTTTCCTTATGGTGAATGATTTGTTGATTGCTTCCTTGTTCGTAGATGTGCTAGAGGATGAGCCGTATGCTTGTGTTATGATTTTGGTGCAGCCTAGTGGCTGATTCGTGTGAACTCTCTGTTGGGTTAGGTCGATGACTTGTCGATTTTGAGGTATAAGAACCCTTCACTCGATTTGGCCGACTGAATGTGTAGCTTCATAAACTGGGAGGGCCGATCGAAGGTGTGGATACACGAATCGGGCAAGGTCGATCTAAAGGTGAAACTGTGGATCGGGCAGGGTCAATTCGAAGGTGTAAGTACGTGGATCGGGCAGGGCCGATCTGACGATGTAAATTCATAGATTGGGCAGGGCCGATCCGAAAGTGTAAATTCGTGGATCGAGTAGGACCGATCCGAAGGTGTAAATTCGTGGGTCGAGCAGGGTCAACCCGAAGGTGTACAAAATCTGTGAATCGAGCAGGGTTGATCTGTAGTTGTAAATCCGTGGATCGAGCAAGGTTGATCCAAAGGTGTAACAAACATTTGATCGAGCAAGGTTGATCTAAAGATGCAAATTCATGGATTGAGTAGGGTCAATCCAAAGGTGTAATTAACATTTGATCGAGCAGGGTCGATTTCGAAGATGTAAATCCATGGATCAAGTAGGGTTGATCCGAAAGTGTAACAAACATTTGATCGAGCAGGGTCGATTTGAAGATGCAAATCCGTGGATCGAGCAAGGTCAATCCAAAGGTATAATTAACATTTGATCGAGCAAGGTTGATTTCGAAGATGTAAATCCGTGGATCGAGTAGGGTCAATCGGAAGGTGTAATTCCGTGGATCGAGCAGGGTCGATCCGAAGGTGTAACAAACATTTGATCAAGCAGGGTCAATCCGATGTGTGAAAACTCATGAATCGGGCAAGGCTGATTCGAAGGTGTCAGTTGCTGAATAATGCTTCATTGAATTCAGGCCGTGAGATCAATTGTCTATGAAGGCGTTGGATGGGCCCACTCATCCTTTTTAAATAAAAAATAAAAGACAACAAATATTTATATTGATTTCACCTAAAAGTAGTAGCGTGTGGGATGGATTGCATTCCAACTGTTACTGATGTCTTTGCCTTTGGGAGTTTGGAGCCAGTAGACACCCTTCCCTACTTCTTTGGTGATCTTGTAGGGCTTATAATCGATCGAGCTCTGGCCTTCTGTGGTTCTGCATTCAGTCATACCTGGCATGAATTGCCCGATTCATCTCATCTTCCTCCCACCTTATTTGAGTCACTGCTCTGGCCAGGGAGTCTTCCATCGTGGTGTAACCTAGCTTCGTCAGTTCTTTGTATAGTTCACCATCCGAGAGGAGACCCTTACTGAAGGCATCTACCGCTATCTCAGGGTTACAAGAAGGGATGGAAATCTTCTCTTTGTTGAATCTGCTAACATACTCTCTCAAAGGCTCTCCCCTCCTCTAGTATACTCTGTATAGGTCGCCCGACAGCTTCTCGAGTTTCTTGCTGCTGGCGAACTACTCCACAAAGGTGTCGGTGGGCTGAGTAAATGAATCGATGGAATCGTTCGGTAGATTTATGTACCACTGGAGTGTTGGACCGGATAAGCTCGAACCGAAACTTTTGCACATGCAGGCTTCTCTCAACGGTCGGGGTATTGAGACAGTGAACATCTGCTGCTTGTACGAGGCTATGTGATCATTTGGGTCGGTTGCGCCGTCGTAGGGTTTCATGTTGAGAATAGTAAACTTCTAGGGCATGTCGGCTAGGCCAATCTCGTCCACAAAGGGTGAATCCGTGTCACAGTGAGGCTTGCTCTTCTTGGTCGGGACTAGCATTCCTAGGATGCGCCTCATCACTGCCTCTACATCAGCCAGCTTCTAGGCTAGTACCTGTTTCATAGGAGAGGGGATACCACTAGGTCATCCCGTTTGACTGGGTCAGCCATTGCATTCGTCCTTGGCGTATTCCGTTGGGTTATCCTGCGCGGTGTAGTCTGGTGAATCATTCCTTCGTGCACACCCTGGTAGCTTGGATCTCCATTCATTCCTTCCCGTTGGATGACTCCTATGATAACTGATCTGGTGTTTCGCCCTACATGAATGGTCAGAGGGGTTGTTTGATATTCATTCGGTCCGTTAGGATGGGTGGGCTCGAGTGCTATAGTTTGGTTGGGTTGGCCGTTTAACCCGTGAGGGTGAGCCGAGCCAAATGGTGTTTGTGCGGGGATGGTTGACTGGAGGTGAGGCTAGATGGTAAGAATGGGTTGGTCTTAAAGGTGTGAGCTCCCTGTCTCTTAGGCATCTTGATCTTGAGACTGGGGTGGATCGGATGAATGGGGTTCTATTGGTAGATACTTTCCTCCATGAGTCAGGATCGAGTCGTCGACCATTGATGAACTTAATGGACGTGGCCTTTTACCGGAGGCCGAGGGTCTGTGCTCTGGGGTTTGGAGAGGTTGCATGGATGAAACTGGGGTGCAGAATCGATTGGGAGGTAAATGTCAAGGCAGATGCTCCAAATCATAGAACTGACTCACCTTCTTTTTAAGAGACTGGTTTTCGATCCGGATTGCAATGTTCTCGGCTTCGAGTGTGGCCACCTTGTCTGAATTCTATTGCATAAGGGCAGTAGAGCCTCCAGTTTGGCCTCGAGGCTAGGGCTAACATTGTCTGAATGGTCAGCCATGGAAAGTTCCTCTATGTAGCAAGGTTCGTCGAGTTGAATGATTGCTAGAGGCCCCAAGATGGGCGCCAAACTGTAGACATAAAAATCTACCTGTACGGAATGGGGGGTCTGATCCCGTGAGGTTGAGGCCACTAGCAATCCGCTGCACCTGCACACGTAGAGAAACAAGCGTTAAGCAAACGGAAAACATCGGAGTGGTGTTTGCCGTAGGCACTCCGACGCTGAAGTCAGCGAGGCTGAAAGAGGCTAGTATAGTGAGGGCTAAGGAGTATAGAAGTTACCAGAAGTCTAGTCGGGGACTGTGACTACAGTGATGATGTGAAGCTCTCAAGTAGGAGCTTCGGGTGTAAAGGTGTAATGTAATCTCCCTTGTGAGAGGGTTTGCCTCTGCTTATATAGTGACTATCTGGTCTCCCATTCCTGGTGGGAGTAGGAGTCCTAGAGTGACTCTGATACGAACCCTAGAGGAGTTAAGGCAGTGGTGAGCTGTCTTACCAGTGTTCGAATAGGAAAGTAACTTCGAGTAGGAAAGTGATCTGAATAGGAAGATGACCTCGAATAAGAGATTGATCAGGAATAGGAAAGTGATCTGTGGGGGCCGTGGGCTTTGAACTCGCTCATAAGTCCAGGAAGTTAGCTGGGATTGGGAGGCTTGTGCCCAGATGGTTTGGGCCAGCTGTATCTCGTATCAAGTGGGCCTAATCCGGATAGGGCCACATTGGGATTGGGTCTGGTCTCTTCCTCATTCAGTCTTGTTCTCCTATTTGGGCCAAGGACGATTTTTTGCCCCAACAGGCGTAAAAAAATTATTATACATTAGAGATTTACTCATATAAATATGTAACAGACCAAATCTCGATATGAGTTAAAGGAATTAATTTAACTGTAAGAAGAAAGAAAGGCGCCAAAAGCAACAGACTGAAAAGAACGTGGTGCCCACATTTGAGAGTGAAAGCAGCGTAGAAAGCCAAATCTCAACAATCCCAGAAAAGTGAAAGCTTACATTACTGCCATTCCCACTTTAACACTCAACTCAATCCACATTTCTATATTTTTATTTATATATCTATATCGGAAATTGACAAATATAAGAAAATTCTTAGTTTTGATGTCTTCAAATTTTTAATATGCACATCAAAGGTGAGTATCTAATCACTGGCTTTGGATCTTAAGGTTTGTGAAGTTAGGGACTAGATATTCATCTGTATTCTACATTAAAAAAAAAAATATATATATACAGTAATTAAGTTTACTGAATCAAATCTAAGGCCAAACTCAGTCGCCCCACATGATGAATATATTTATTCATTACTAAAATTATTGCATGCAAGAAAGCAACAAAGAACTAACAGAGGAATAAAGGCTTCTCTTCTCCAAGAATCTTACTTTTTCACGTTTGTTCCTTAATCACTTTGGAGTTTGGAATTTAACAAACAAATCACGAAAACTAGGGGTGAGCGGTTTCAGGTACCCTACATTTTTTGGGGGAATTGAAACCATACAGTGTAGGTTCCCAAAAAAAGGAATCAGAACCGGAACCGCACAGTGTATGTTCTTAAATTCAAGGAACTAAAACCTAAAATGCAGTTTCCGGTTCCTTTCCCGATACCCTATAAAAAATCAATTACCCCCTATTAGTTTAAAAAATGATAAAAATACCTTAAAAGTTTACAAATATACCCCTAACAAATTTTGATTACTCATTCATTTGTGTCCAATGTAACTCATAAATCCTCTAATCTCTAGGCAACACTTGAATTCAATCAGTTCATCACAATTCACATAAAATTTCTCAATCAAAACCAAAACACAAACAATTATTCATCACAATTCACATCAAATAACTTCATCAAAATCATTCAAACAAACAACAATATAAAAAGTTAGAAACTGTCATCAACTTCTTTGATTCTCCCACGACTAAATATTAATGTGGTAAATTTAATGTTATAAATTATTAATGTTTATAATGTAATATAGTAATGTTGTAATTAATTAAGTAATTATTTAATTATAATATAATGTTATAATTTATTAAGTAATCATACTATACATTTATAATATAATGTTATAATTAATTAAATTTATAATTATTTAATTAAATATTATACTAATATTTATAATGTAATATTATAATTAATTAAGTAATCATACTATAAATTTATAATATAATGTTACAATTAATTAGATTTTTTAGCCATTTAATTAATTATTGTACTAATGACTAATGTAGTAAATTAATAATGTTTATAATGTAATGTTATAAATTTATAATTAATTAAGTAATCATTTAACTATGTAATGTTATACATAATTAAGTGATCATACTATAATGTACAGTTATAATTAATTAAGTAATTATTTAACAATAATGTAATGTTATAATCAATTAAATTTCTAATCATTTAATTAATTACTAATGTTTAATTTTTATAATACAATGTCATAATTAATTAAGTAATCATTTAATTATGTAATATAATTAATTAAGTGATCATACTACAATATAAATTGTAATACTATAATTAATTAAGTAATATACTATTTAACTATAATGTAATATTATAATTAATTAAATTTCTAATCATTTAATTAAATATTGTATTAATGTTTATAATTGAATGTTATAATTAATTAAGTAATCATAATATAAATTTATAATGTAATGTTATAATTAATTAAAATTCTAATCATTTAATTAAGTGTTGTGTAAATTACTAATGCTTATTAATATAATGTCATAATCAATTAAGTAATTATTAACATAATCAATTAAGTAATAATTTAATTATATAATGTTATAATTAATTATGAGATTATACTATAATGTAAAGTTATAATTAGTTAAATTTTTAAACATTTAATTAAGTAGTGTAATAATATAGTAAATTGCTAATGTTTATAATGTAATGTTATAAATTTATAACTAATTAAGTAATCATTTAACTATGTAATGCTATAATTAATTAAGTGATCATAATATAATGTAATGTAATAATGTTATAATTAATTAGGTAATAATTTTATTAAGTAATCATTTGTTTATAATGTAATGTTACAATTAATTAAGTAACTGTACTATAAATTCATAATGTAATGTTAACATGTTATAATTAATTAAATTTATAATCATTTACTTAAGTATTGTGCTAATGTTTATATAGTAAATTACTAATATTTATAATATAATGTCATAATCAATTAAGTAATTATTTAATTATGTAATGTTATAATTAATTACGTGATCACACTATAATGTAATGTTATAATGAATTAAGTAATCATATTATAAATCTATAATTTAATACTGTAATTAATTAATTTTCTAATCATTTAATTAATATACTTATGTTTATAATGGAATGTTATAATTGATTAAGTAATCATACTATAAATCTATAATGTAATGTTATAATTAATTAAAATTTTAATCATTTAATTAAGTAATGTAATAATGTAGTAAATTGCTAATGTTTATAATATAATGTTATAAATTTATAACTAATTAAGTAATCATTTAACTACGTAATGCTATAATTAATTAAGTGATTATAATATAATGTAGTGTAATAATGTTATAATTTAACTAATTAATTATTTAACTATAATGTAATGCTTAATTAATTAAATTTCTAATAATTTAATTAAGTAATAATTTGTTTATAATGTAATGTTATAATTAATGTTTATAATATAATATCATAATCAATTAAATGAATATCTAATTATGTAATATTATAATTAATTATTTAATCATACTGTAATGAAATGTTATGATGAATTAAGCAATCATATTATAAATCTTTAATATAATATTATAATTAATTTGTTTATAATAGAATGTTATAATTAATTAAGTAATTATTTAATTATAATGTAGTGTTACAATTTATTAAGTAATCGTACTATAAATTTATAATATAATGTTATAATCAATTAAATTTCTAATCATTTAATTAAGTATTGTGCTAATGTTTATGTAGTAAATTAATAATTACTAATGTTTATAATATAATGTCATAATCAATTAAGTAATCATTTAATTATATAATGTTATAATTAATTATGTGATATAACGTAATGTTATAGTGAATTAAGTAATCATACTATAAATCTTTAATGTAATATTATAATTAATTAAAATTTTAATCATTTAATTAAGTATTGTACTAATGTTTACAATGAAATATTATAATTGATTAAGTAATTATACTATAAATGTATAATGTAATGCTATAATTAATTAAATTTCTAATTATTTAATTAAGTGATATACTAAATGTTATAGATCAAGTAATTAAGTAGTAATCAATTAATGTAATACTATAATTAATTATACTATAAATCAATTAAGCAATGTTATAAAATTATAATTAATTAAGTAATCATTTAACTATAATGTAATGTTATAATTGATTAAGTATGATTTTTAACTAATAATTAAATTTATTAATGTTTATCAATTTATCATATATAATTAATTAATAGCTAATTTACTGTAGATATACTTAGAACTTGATAATTGAAGTAAATAACTAAATATATTATTATTCAATTATATATACTATTTTATTCAAAAATAATTCTTTTAATAATATTAAAACACTTTTTATTAGATCATAATTCTAATTATACACTTAATTAATCAAAACTTTAATATATAAAACTTTAATATTAATATATTATAATATATTAAAGTTTTTAATATGGTGTAGTTTATATGTAATAAGTATAATTGTATATTTATTTAATTACATTATTCTAAAAATTTAACTTTTTCTATTTTAAATTTTTTTATATGTAAAATAATCGAAACCCCCCATTATTCACAAACATTTCATTGCAGCCTAGGTTCCAAAATAGGTTTCAAAACAAATTCCAAAAATAAGTTCCAAACAGGTTCTAAACCGGGTACCCGCTACAGGTTCTAAACCGGGTACCCGCTACAGGTTTCAAGCAGGTTCCAAATCGGATATCCGTTTCAGGTTCTTTTTCTAGGTTCCAGTTCTGGTTCCGATTCCTGTTCTTGTTCCTCCACACATAAGAATTGGAATCAGAACCACACAGTGTCGGTTCTAATAAAATGGAATCGGAACCTACCCACACAGTGTCAGTTCTGGGTAGGTTTCAGTTCTGGTTTTAATTCTATCCGTAGATTCTGATTCTACTTACTACCCGTGCTCACCTCTAACGAAAACTAACTATTCGGGAAGAAAGAAAAAGCCATTAGTTTTGCTATCATATACAATTATGGAGTTATAAAAAAGACAGAGAAGAAATGTCTGTTTGTGGGAATTCAGGTCAGTGTGGAGGTGAAATCTTTACAAGTTTCTTAGAAAAGAACCCCTGTCATTAAATTGTCTTGGCTTGTTCGCAGAACCTCAGGAAAACGACAAGCTCTATGTGTCAGTAGGATTTATTTGTGTGTATCGTTGATAAGGTTTTTTAGTTTTGTTGGAGAGGGTGGTCAAATTATCATCAACATTCAATTATTTTACTATTTTTGGAGTTGCTTTTTGAATGCAAAAACAGTGTGATATATCTTCAATCTGAATTGGGATTGGGTTACTTTGTTCTGTTCGTAAAGAATCTTTTACAGAGTTAGGCAGGGAATTTCTTCATTTGAAAGTCAGAATTATGTGTTCAAGTTGGTTTTAAGTGATCTTTTAAAGTCTTAAAGCATAATTAAGCACAAATTTAATTGTAGATTTGTTCTGAAGGAGAAGACACTGTTCCAACAACGCTTGAATTTGCAGGAGTTTGTTCAATCTGCTCTTCGAGCACTACAACAAAAATGGCCTACGGTAACACTGGACAGTAGCACTTTTCCTTAAAGTGTTACTGTAGATTATCTATAGTAACACTTGATGTAAAATGTTACGATAACAATTTTTATATGTAACACTTTAACTTTTTGTAACACATTTTATGTCAATAGTAACTTTTTTTCTTAAATGTTATGGAAAATATATCTACAGTAGCATTTTTAAAGTGTTACAATAGATCTAATAATATAGTAACTTTTTTATAATGTTACCATATAATCAAAATACAATAATATTTTATAAGTGTTACCATAAACCCAATTATTTACCGGAAAACAAAATATTGTTCCCGCCAATATGAAATGAAGTTGATTTTGTCTCATTTTTATTGTTTAGGGGTCAAATTTACAATTTGAGCTTTACTTTGTTACATCTCATTCGTGTAGGGACCAAACTGTTTTTACAAATAGTATAAAAGAAAGATGGAAGGTTATGCAAAGCCAAAAACGTCCACCCATCTTCATCCATTTTTCAGAGACCGTCCAACTTCCACCTTCGACGACCATTTTCCTTCTCCAACGGTTGGCTGTCATCACGTAAGACCTTCCTGGATTCCAACGACCATTAAGCTTCCTCTATCTGTGACCATTCATCTTCTTGATGACTTTAATTTCTTAGTTTTTCGGCAACTTCTAGACATCCTAGGGGTTGGTCCATACTCCCTAAAGTCAGATCCATCTTCCCCAAACTTGGTTTACTGGAAATCTCACCTGAAAAACCTATTTCACCGTCTTGACTCTTCACCTTAATTCTCGGTGTGATTTCATCACTTTTTGGTGTCGTTTCATCTCCCTAGTGTTGGAGTTGTTCACCACTTCAACAATAAGGGGTCACGCATACGCATTCGGGAGTCTCGTTGCCCGGTCAATGGGTAGGGGTGCAGGGGCAGCGCCTCCTGGCTCATATGCAATTTACGTGTATTGAAATAATATTGATGCTAGTAAATTAAAATATGGTAACACTTAAAAGTGTTACTAAATCAAAATATAATAACACTTAAAAGTATTACCATTTTCTTAAACTTTACCTGGGAAAGAACTTGTATACCGGCCAAACAAAATTCCCCCCCCCCCCCCCCAAAAAAAAATTACCTAATATTTGAGCTGCAATGTGATACCCCATACTTTTTTTTATGGAGTTTTATTAAATTTTATTTTGTGATTCTGGGGTAAATTGTAATAATTTGAAAGTTTTGAGGAGTAGAAATAGCCAAAATAAGTGAGGACTAAATTGAAAATTTTCAGATATTTTGATGAACAGTGACCATGCAATGAAAATTAAAACGGGGAAGAAGAAGAAAAAAAAAAAAAATAGAGAGGAAAAGAATGAAGGCAAAGGAGAGAGAAAAGAGAGAGAAGAAGAAGAAGAAGGAGAGGAAGAAGAAAGGAAAGAACGGAGAGGAAGATGGAACCAATAATAGAGAGAGAGGAAAGAAGAGAACGACGGAAGCAGCTGGAAAAGTCGCCGTCGGCGAGCAAATTCCGGTGATCGGAAAAAGCAAAGGGAGATTGAGCAAATGGGAGGTGAGTAAAGCTTGATATTTCCCCTTTTTGGTGATTTATGATTCAGTTGGTTTAAAGAACTCTTTTGGTTGTTTTGTCTATGATTTGGTATAAATTCATGAAAACAAAACTAAAATAGGGAGATTGATTTGGGTAGAATATACATGTGTTTCCTAAACAAAATTTGGTTAAAGATGTGATTTTGATATAAGGGTTTACTGTACAAAAATCTGACCATCTGGAATTCCGAAAATTGTTTGTATGTTTTGGGTTTTCCTGTGAAGCTGAATTTCGGATATGCTGTTGTAGACTTCTTGAGGACTGTTTAGAAATTTATTTCACTCAAAAACTCGAAGGATTGAATTTTATATGGATTTTTGAAGTTGCCTTGTGAATTCTGGAATTTTCGTTTTCTGCAGAACATGTATTTTTGGAAAATGATTTGATGCTTATATTCTTATCCAAATTGAGTGATTTTAAATTCTGGTGAATCCTATATGTGTCTAGTTTAATTCTGGAGAGTTTCATGAGGTTTGGATTAAGGGCTGAATTGTTATGAATTTTTCAAGTCAGTAACCCCAATTCTGGAAACAGGGGACAGATTTGAATGAGTTGAAAGAAAATTGTGTTTTAAATAGTTATTGATTCCGGAATGACTCGAGAAAATTATGGGAACAACTTATGTGTCTCTAGAACGCCCCGTTAAAGCAAGATACTTGATGTATTTTAATCTTCCAAAGTTTCAGATATAGGGCAGGTGTGGGGTTGGGGCTATGGAGGTGAGGAGCAGCTTGGTTTGGGTTCCTGGATATGTATGGTCTCCTCTCCTCATCCTATACCGTGCTTTTAGTCCTCCTCTTACATGAAAGATAGATCTGCCGCCTTTTCTTGGGGAAGCATGTGTTCTGAGGGACCAGGTTTTAGAGTTCCTGGACATTATGTGAAGGCAATTGCTTGTGGAGGGCGACATCGTGCAGTAATCACAGGTATGTGTCTGATGTAACTGGTTACGCTGCAAGTTATACATTCATCCTTTTGAAACATAAGCTAAGTTAATTCAGTGAGGATTATATTGATTACAGATAGATTTGCAGCTTTAGATGTTAAAACCTAGGCATTTTTGCTGAACAAGATATTAATTTTAACTTTAAAGTTAAGCACATTTAATTTAGGATTATTTCAAAATGAAATAGACTCAATGTGTGTGGTTTTTTTTTTTTTTTTATCTATCCACTTCATATGCTTCACTTCTAGATGTACTGATATGGTTATTTCCATAAATAATTTTTGGCTCTATGAGATGCTGGAGCACTGCTTACTTTTGGTTGGGGACTCTATGGATAGGTAAGTTGTGATGGCTTGGTAACTTTGTGTGCTTATTTTTCTCTTTTTCTATTTTCTGTAAATAATTTCGGTATTTTTCTTTTCAAGTTCAGAATTTTTGCCTAGTCATTATGGATGGACCCTTGCACGATGGAGATGCAGTCTGATCTCGTTGTTGATGCCAAATTTCTTTTACTTTTCTCTCTTATGATAATATGGTAGCTGAAATAATGAAAAACATATAGCTTTTATGTCACAATGTTCTGTTAAAATTAATGGAACAAAAGGCAAACCAAAGTCAATTTTCTTCTTTGTCTTCATTTGCAATAATAATATTGAGAGAAGACGTATGGGGGAGTGATTCTTGGTTTAGGACGTATTGAAAAACTAGAAGAGGTCGAGGAGGCTCTCCTTTATGCTTTCACTGATAGACTAAAATACCCGTGGTTTTTTATTTCTATTTTTATTTTTAATTTCCTTGTCATAATAATTTTGAACTTGACACTACAGACGGTTGGGAGTTATCTTGGCCTCCTTTTTAACCTTGATAACCTGTTTGTAGATATTTATTATTCTGTTCTTCATCTTTCAGGTTCTAATCATATCATAAATATATTGGATTTTGGAGTCCGAATAGAAGTTAATTATTCCTTGTAGATATCTTATTAAGAATTATTCTTAAAACTCCATTTCTAGCATGGAAAACTTAGTAAATTCTTGTTCTTATGTTGTATCATAAGGCTTACTGAAGGTATTTTTAGATGGTTATGGCTACTAATTTTCCTTCAGAAATCACGAATTACTTGTATCTGGTCAATTCCTTAGCAACTAAGAATATTGCTTTAGCTTTTGAAGCACAATTTCTCTACTTATTAGTCTGATCCTAATTTCGTGTTTGTGCACTTAAGAATTCTTGATTATCATTACTTTGCCCATGTAAAATGGTGTATTTTGTTTATATGCTGTATAGTTCAAATACGGTTTGGGCTTCATTATTTCTTATTGAGGTTTGAGGTATAACTTAGAAACTTATTGTTGCTCTTTTAAATTATTGGATGCAGGAAATTCTAGGCAAGGTTATACTCTTCATGTCATTAGTGTAGTTGCTAGTGAGGTATGCATTATCTTAGTATCTAAATTTTCTCATGCTGAGGGATATATGTATTCAATGTTTTAATTGTATGAACACAGTTTATGTAAAGAGTTTGATTTATCTTCAGAAGTTTTTATTTTTATTTAAATTGTGTAGCATGACATTAAATATATCTAAGTAGGTCACTCTACTGTCTTTGTAAAACTTTAAAGATTTTGTAGTATAACATAATAATGTGTTCTTTGTTATTTAATTGAGTGAAGAAAGATTCTTGAACGTGTGCAAACTGCAATATGCAATCTGCAGTTTGCAAAATTGTAGACTGTAGTTTGCAAACTGCAGTCTGCAATTTTGCAGTTGGCATATTTGCAAACTACAATCTGCTTTGCAGACTGTAGTTTGTAAACTGCAGTCTGTAAAATTGCAGGCTGCAGTATGCAAAATTGCAGACTGCAGTTTGCAAACTGTAAAATTGTAGTTGGCATTTTTGCACTAGTGATTGTGAAGTTGAATATTTAAACATGCTCTGTTAAACTTGCATGGTGCCATTTTTTAGAACTAGTGATTGTGAAGTTGAAGATTTAAACATGTTCTTTTCCTCTTTCTTTTGCGTTAAATATTTGGAGTGTTTTTGTCTTAATCTTTTCTTAAATTTACAATATATATGTGTTGTCATCTTTGAGAATATACATGGGAATTGAAGATTTTTTTGTATTAATGGTTTTGTAGGTTGTGAAAATGCAAGAGTATTTTTTTGGTAAAGCAGAATTTGGAATGGAAGATGGTATGCATGATGGTTTTTGTTGTTAGAATTTTTGAATGATTGGAAGGTATTAACTATTACTCATAGTTAATTTTCCAATCATCTAGGTATTATAATGTAAAAATGATGGGTGCATATTTGTTAGGCATATATAAAATTTTTTGTATATGAAGGTTTATATGTTACAAAATGTGATATGATATATGTAGCATATTAGATTTTATGGATGTAAAAGATGTTGGTTGTCTATTTATTAGGCATATATGCAAACTTTTTGTATATGAAGGTTCACCATCAATGAAATGCTCTTTGGAAAATTAATGTATCATTGCTTATAATTTGCATTATTTAAATAATAACTATAACAGTTTTATATATGCTATAACAGACACATTGATAACACTTTCAAAATGTTATGGAAAATAATTTTGTAACATATACTAAATGCAATGAATGATACTTTGGTAGCACTTTTAACATGTTATTAAAAATTCTTCTGTAGCGTTTTAACAATGTTATAGAAAACTAAACTGTAACAGGTTAAGAATGTTACAAAAAATTTATTTATAGTATTTTGAGATGTTACAGAAAACTAAACCGTAACAGGTTAAGAAAGTTATAGAAAACTTATTTATAGCATTTTGAAAATGTTACAAAAAACTAAACTGTAACATGTTAAGAAAGTTACAGAAAACTTATTTATAGCATTTTGAGAATGTTACAGAAAACTAAACTGTAACAGGTTAAGAATGTTACAGAAAACTTATTTATAGCATTTATACAGTGGTATCAAAAATCATTCGTAACTACGAATAAGTGTTATAATATACTTAACAACAGTATTTTATGACAGTTACTGAAATGATTAGTAACATGCAAAAAGTGTTACCAATGTCTGTTTTTTAGTAACACGAACTGTCATAGCATCTTTATAAATGCTACGAATTACCTACGGTAACACTTTTTGCATGTTACCATAGGCTATTTTTGTTGTAGCGGAGAGGTAAGCATTTTTATGATTTTTGAAACAAACCCTCTCTCTCTTTTAATGGATAACATAAACTTTTTTGTGCTTGAGATAAAGAGAAAGTCTGTGTCACTTTGAAAATAAGAAATGCAGCATTAATTGTTGCTAAATAAATTTATGGACAATTTCAGGTCAGGTTTGCAGACTTGTAGAGATTTATTTTGTCTTTCATGTTGCATTTGGTTAGAATTAACTCCTCAATGAGGCATCCTTTGTTTGCCCTTTTACTTTTAGTCCACTGATAAATTGTTTAGATATGGCTATGCTTGCAGAGCTTCAGTTGGTCTTGGGAACATGCATTTAAGTAATTAAGAAGCAAGAAATTCAGAAATTTACACAGCCCACAAGATTGTTACTTCAACTGGATGTTGGTTTCTTTGCTCCTTTACTGTTTTCCTAGTCCTTGAGAGCTCTATAATCTTGTGTAATTTTCTCCTAGTGCCCATTTAAACAACCCAGCTGTTTTAAGCAGCCGAAATAGTAGTACAGAGTTCTGTAATATTGAACCAAGTTCATCTTTGACAGTGGTTTGTTATGAAGAAAGCATAACTCAGCTGCACATTGTTGGAAACAAAGGAGCTCCTATGTTACCTTTAAACTTTTCCTTTGATTCCTTCATAACAACTCTTGTCAAGCTTCCAGACTTGAAAGTCCTTGCACTCGTTTCGCTTGGTTTATGGGGCTTGTTATGCTAAAATTAGAACTCAATCTGACGAAACAAACATCAAACACATTCCAAAGAAGCAAGAACACACAATCAAGAACACCAAGGATTTTACTGTGGTTCACTTATTCCAAAATTGAGAATAAACTACATCTACATTGAGCTTTAAGAACTTTTGGGGCTCACTTCACTAAGAGATTAGAAGTTTGCAGATTACAAGAATGAATCAACTCCAAATCTTTACACCCTCAATCAATGCCCAAATTCTAACTATAACCTTTAATCACAAGAGAAATCAAAACCTAGATTCTCCACCCTTGAAGGAAGCTCGACTTTCAACCCAAGATTATAGAAATCTAAAACTGATTACAATAAATTTGGACTCAATTTGAAAACCTAGCAAAGCACTATGTTGATCGCAAAAGAGAGAGTTGGAGGAAGATGCAAATCTGGAATTTTAGCCTCTTTTATAGCTTTGACTTTCTTGGACAAATGGCAGCTGTTAGATTTCTTTAAGAAGCAAAGGCCAAGATTAAAACTCCTACTTCCTCAAATGCCATCATTTTGAGCTTCATTTAATAGGGTTAGATACGTGGTAAAATTACATGTTTATATATATATATATAAGAGAAATTTTGTCAATTCAAACCCAATAAAAACAGGGAGTTCAAAAAAGAAAGCAACTTTCCCGTTTCTCATTCATTTGTTAAAACTAGGGGTGAGCGGTTGAATTCCGGGTCACTTTTGCAGGGAGGCAGGAGCCGACAGCGATGAGTTCCCAAAAAAAGGAACCGGAATCGAACCGCACAGAGTTCTTCAATTCAAGGAACCGGAACCTAAAATGCGAGTTCTGGTTCCTTTCCAGGGTACCCTGTAAAAAATAATTACCCCCCTATTAGTTTAAAAAATAACAAAAACACCTTATAAGTTTACAAATACACCCCTAACAAATTTTCGTTATTTATTCATTTGTGTCCAATGTAACTCATAACCTGTAATCTCTAAGCAACACTTGAATTCAATCAATTCATCACAATTCACATAATATTTGTCAATCAAAACCAAAACACAAACAATTATTCATCACAATTCACATAAAATAACTTCACCAAAATCATTTAAACAAACAACAATTCTTAATACTAATTACTAACATTGCCATTTGCCAGGGGTCTATTTGATAAGTTAATAAATTATTAATGTTTATAAATTTATTAATTTAATGTCATAATTGGTTAATTGGGTATTTATAATATACCAAATATAATTTAGTAAATTTAATATTAGAAACAAGTAATGTTATAATTAAATAAGTGATCATACTACAATGTAAATTGTAATGTTATAATTAATTAAGTGATCATACTACAATGTAAATTGTAATGTTATAATTAATTAAGTAATATATTATTTAATTATAATGTAATATTATAATTAATTAAATGATTAACAATTTAATTAATTATAATATTACATTATAATTAAATAATATATTACTTAATTAATTAAATAATCATACCATAAATTTATAATATAATGTTATAATTAATAAAATTATAATAATTCGATTAAATATTATGCAAATTAGTAAATTACTAATGTTTATAATATAATGTCATAATCAATTAAGTAATCATTTAATTAAGTAATGTTATATTAATTATATGATCATACTATAATAGTATAATGTAATGTTATAATGAATTAAGTAATCATACTACAAATCTATAATTTAATACTATAATTAATTAAATTTCAAATCATTTAATTAATATACTAATGTTTATAATGGAATGTTATAATTGATTAAGTAATCATATTACAAATATATAAAGTAATGTTATAATTAATTAAATTTTTAATCGTTTAATTAAGTAATGTAATAGTATAGTAGATTACTAATGTTTATAATGTAATGTTATAAATTCATAACTAATTAAGTAATTATGTAATCATTTAAATATATAATGTTATAATTAAGTAAGTGATCATAATATAATGTAATATAATAATATTATAATTTAATTGAGTAATTATTTAACTATAATGTAATGCTTAATTAATGTTTATAAGGTAATGTTATAATTAATTAAATTTCTTATCATTTAATTAAGTATTGTGCTAATGTTTATGTAGTAAATTAGTAATTACTAATGTTTAAAATATAATATCATAACTCATAATCAATTAAGTAATTATTTAATTATGTAATGTTATATTAATTATATGATCATACTATAAATAGTATAATGTAATGTTATAATGAATTAAGTAATCATACTACAAATCTATAATTTAATATTATAATTAATTAAATTTCAAATCATTTAATTAATATACTAATGTTTATAATAGAATGTTATAATTGATTAAGTAATCATATTACAAAAATATAAAGTAATGTTATAATTAATTAAATTTTTAATCGTTTAATTAAGTAATGTAATAGTATAGTAAATTACTTATGTTTATAATGTAATGTTATAAATTCATAACTAATTAAGTAATTATGTAATCATTTAACTATATAATGCTATAATTAAGTAAGTAATCATAATATAATGTAATATTATAATATTATAATTTAATTGAGTAATTATTTAACTATAATGTAATGCTTAATTAATGTTTATAATGAAATGTTTATAAGATAATGTTATAATTAATTAAATTTCTTATCATTCAATTAAGTATTGTGCTAATGTTTATATAGTAAATTAGTAATTACTAATGTTTAAAATATAATATCATAACTCATAATCAATTAAGTAATTATTTAATTATGTAATGTTATATTACTTATATGATCATACTATAATAGTATAATGTAATGTTATAATGAATTAAATAATCATATTATAAATCTATAATTTAATATTATAATTAATTAAATTTCAAATCATTTGATTAATATACTAATGTTTATAATAGAATGTTATAATTGATTAAGTAATTATATTATAAATATATAAGGTAATGTTATAATTAATTAAATTTTTAATCGTTTAATTAAGTAATGTAATAATATAGTAAATTAGTAAATTACTAATGTCTATAATGTAATATTATAAATTCATAACTAATTATGTAATTATGTAATCATTTAACTATGTAATGCTATAATTAAGTAAGTGATCATAATATATAATGTAATATAATAATATTATAATTTAATTGAGTAATTATTTAATTATAATGTAATGTTTAATTAATATTTATAAGGTAATGTTATAATTAATTAAATTTCTTATCATTCAATTAAGTATTATGCTAATGTTTATGTAGCAAATTAGTAATTATTAATGTTTAAAACATAATATCATAACTTATAATCAATTAAGTAATTACTTAATTATGTAATGTTATAATCAATTATATAATCATACTATAATGTAATGTTATAGTGAATTAACTATTAAATAATCATACTATAAATTTTTAATGTAATATTATAATTAATTAAATTTTTAATCATTTAATTAAGTTTATACTAATGTTTATAATAAAGTCAATTAATTAAGTAGTAATCAATTAATGTAATGCTATAATTAATTATACTATAAATCAATTAAGTAATGTTATAAAATTATAATTAATTAAGTAATCATTTAAATATAATGTAATGTTATAATTGATTAAGTATGATATTTAACTAGTAATTAAATTTATTAATGTTTATCAATTTATCATATATAATTAATTAATTACTAATTTATTATAGATATACTTAGAACTTGATAATTGAAGTAAATAACTAAATATATTATTACTCAATCAAATATACTATTTTATTCAAAAATAATTCTTTTAATAACATTAAAAATGTAAAACACTTTTAATTGGATCATAATTCCAATTATTCACTTAATTGATCAAAACTTTAATATTAATGTATTATAATATATTAAAGCTTTTAATATGGTGTAATTTATATGTAATAAGTATAATTGTATTCGTATATTTATTTAATTAGGTTATTCTAAAAATTTAACTTTTTCTATTTTAAATTTTTTTATATGTAAAATAATAGAAACTCCCCCATTATTTACATTTCACAAATATTTCATTATAGTCCAGGTTCCAAAATAGGTTCTAAACAGGTTCCAAAAATAGGTTCCAATATAGGTTCCAAAACAGTTCCAAACAGGTTCCAAAACGAGGTTCCAAAGCAGTTCCAAAACAGGGTTCCAAACGAGGGGTACCCCTACAGGTTCCAAACAGGGTACCCTTTTTACGGGTTAGGTTCCTGGTTCCTCCTGGGGTAAGAACCGGAACCGGAACCGTATAGTAGCGGTTCCAAAAAATTGGAACCTGGAACCTACCCGCATGCTGCAGGTGTTCTAGGTAGGTTCCGGCCTTCGGTTCTTCTTACCCCGGCCTGGCCGGCCTTCTACCCGCTACCCGTGCTCACCCCTAGTTAAAACCCAAAAAGTTTTGCTTTCACCCTCCCACTTTCTAGCTCCTTGAAGTTTGTTTTTCCTTTGCTTTTTGGATCTTCAAAACCTTTTTTACAATCTTTTACTCTTCCACCAAGAAACCTCAAATTTGATGTATTATTTTCAGCCAAAGTTACCATCTTTAGTACCTCTACAACTGCCTTAGGAGGATAATTTCCATAAATAAATCAAATAAAGACTGCTAACTCTGTCTAACTTCTTGTTAATAATTTAATCTAAATGGAGTAAAAAACTAAAATACCTCTTATTAATGAAAACATATGATTTTCTTTTTCTCATTTCTCCCCCTCTTGTTTTTTGTTTCTTCTTATCTCCCCCATCTTTGCTCTTCTTCCTCTCCTTCTCAGCCACCACAAAATCCACCTGAAAACACGTTTTCAACAACCACACAAACAATGCCCCTACTAGGGCTATAATCGAGCTGAGCCAAGCCAAGCCAAGATGAGCTGAGTTTTCGGCTAATCGAGCTTGAATTCGAGTTGAGCTTGTTGAGCCTTGGATTTCATGGCTTGACTCGAACTCGATTTGTAGAGAGGCCTAAACTAGCTCGAATTTGAGCTCCTTAAATGAGCTCAAATTCGAGTTGACTCGATCAAAACTCATTTGACCAAAATCATTTCAGCACCTACAGAAAGTTTAGATGCCCCGCTTCCTATTCCCATTATTACTCGTATCGTATAAATGCTATGTTCAAGTTTAGGATTTTCTTTTCTCAAGTGTAAGAACTTTGAAAGCCTCCAGCTATGAACATGTAATATTAGGAAAAGATAATGACAATAGACATTGCATAAAACAATTTGAGAAGATATTTTAATCGGCATTCCCTTTTAGTTGTTTCTTTTTCTTTTTCCGTTGATCACAAAAACCTAGAAGGGGAAAAACAAAAGAAGTTAGCTCTCTCCATAAAAGGAAATAGAAGAGAAAATTTTGATTGAAAAGGATAAATGTAAGACAGATAGAGAAGGGGAAAAGGACAAAAAAAAAAAAAAAAAAGGAATGATGAATAGGTTTCTTCCCCTCTTTTCTCTCTCTTCAAGTTCTCCAAATTTCTCCTCTTTTCTGCCACTCCTTTTACATCCATCCACATGTAGTGTTGAGGGGAGAAAGAGAATGTTCAGTGGGAAAACTTCAAGACGAGAAAAAAGATTACAAATTGAAATAAGACTTTTAAATTGGCTTCGTATGAAGTAACAAATCAGCCTTTACATCAATCCAGACTCGTTGACTGAAGCACTTGTAATCAAAGTGATTTCATAATTAAACCAGCTTCGTATAGAGTAACAGGTGGCGTCAGCAGCGTCTTTGATAGTGAGAAGAACGGCAAAATGTGGACAAAGGCTTCAAGATTGATCAGAGATTTCAAGATTTAGGGATTCAAGATTTAGGGAAGAATTCTATTTTGATTTAGGGAATTTGATTTATGGGTTTATTTTGTGTTTTAATAATTGTTATATTGAGGGGAGAATTGTATATTTACAAAGGTTTAGGATTTAATACACTTTAGTTCCCATACTTTCTAAAAGTAACTAAAATGACCTTGCATATGTGAGCCAATTTAGGCTCATGAGCTTATTGAGCCGAGCCACGTGTTGATCAAACTTGGCTTGATTTTTATAACGAGTTTGAGATGAGTTGACCCAGCTCATTTCGAGCCAAGTTTTTTTTTAGCCCTACATGAGTCGAGTTGAGTTGGCTCAGTTTATAGCTCTAGCCCCTACCATAAAACAAATCATCAATCACCACTAAAACTCATCATCAATCACCTAAAATCCCAATACAAATTAAACTGTATCTTTAATAACTGATAAAAGCTTGAAAATACACATTTGTGGTTTATGGGGATTATTTGTGAGAAATTAGGCTTAATTTAATAAAGTTGCTTAATATTTTTATAATTGTCTTTTATTGGATCACAGGTGTGTTGGAGTGTTTTTAGGCTACTAGTGCAAAATGTTGTGCTCAGATGAACAATCATGTCGGCAACGAAATAAGTGATGAGTATAAACAAACAGATCAAGAATCGGAGTTGAATTGAAGAAGTTATAGAGGTTTGAAATAAAGAGAAGATTATAGATTACGCTTCAGCTTAAGCATACCTTGGTCTTTTGAAAATATCTAGAGCTGTAGAACTCAGATTAAGATGATTCTCTGACTGTTGGAAATCTAATTCAAAGGGCTACATTACATATGTTTACCACTTCTCCAGATTCCATCGTTATCACGCTAAAAAATCACCATCTATGAAGTGTTGTGGAATGATGCGAGATTTGGACTAAAGAAGAAGAGTTATTACTGTGCTGCAGCATAGTGCCGGGGCACAGTCATGGTAGGTAAGAATTTGTGATCAATTTTTGTTTAGGAAAATAGGGTTAAGAGTCCTAAATCAAATAGAATTAAGTAAAATAAAACCCTAACCCTTGTGGGATATAAATAAAAGTCTTTTAGCATTATTTTAGAGATTCTTTGGGGAAAATAAGAGAAGGAAAACCTGCAGAGAAGGAAAGTGTCACAATTTCTGGAGCTTTGATTCACAATATAGGGAAGTTCTTCTTATTTCTTTCTTATAAACTCATGTTGATTATTTTAATAAAGATGATTGTTTCTTTCATGTTTATTATGAGCTAATTTTATTTTCTAGGGCTCAGATGTAGCCCAATCTCTTGATTTTGTGTTGATATGTGCATCTTAAGTTTTATTAAGATTTCTTCATAAGTTTTATTATTATGCTTAATGCTTTTGATTCTTAAGGGCCAAAGAATTGAATGAACAAATGGACTAGATTAAGATCGAGAGATGATACTTAGTTGGTCTACAGTAGTAAAACCATAGGTTGAGTGAATGCTAAAGATAGGTTACCGCGACTTGTGAGGTTTTGGCAAACTCCATAGAGTGTAATGATCTCCAATTACTTAAATCTGATTAGAGATAATTCGGGTTAGTAATTAGGGGTTAATTTGATAATTGTTTGAGAGAAAGTCATTGGAAATTTAAGGAGTTTGACCTGTAGGAAGAGTTTAATAAAATTAGCATAAGTGATCGATACACATGAATAAGAGTTGGTGTGAAATCTATACCCTAGGTCTAGCCATATTGTTTTAACCCAAAGATTTGTTTTAATTGTTCTCTTTTCAGTTCTCTTTTTAATTTCAATTGTTAATTTTATTTAATTTAGGTTTTCCTTGATACAATTTGGATTGATCAAATAGTAATATGATAGTTTAATTGGTAATTGATTAATTCCCTTGGGTTCGATATCCATATTTATACACTTTATTACTTGCACGATTTCGTACACTTGCGAAAATCAACAACAATAACCACATAAACAAACCATTCCCTCACCATAAAAACAACCCCAAAATCCACTATCAACAACCACAAAACTCTTTATCAACTGCTTAAAACCACCCCAAAATCCATTGTAAAACCAATATTCAATTATCACAAAACAAACCTATCTTTAACAAATAACCTCCACAAGATTAGTTAGTGGTCAAGGGAGGAGCTCATGGCTACCAAGGGAAGACCTTGCAGTGGCACGTGAGCTTCTTTCATGGTGGCCATATGGTTGACACTCATTGGGAGAGAAAGAGCGGGGTAAATTGGGGAAGAAAGAAAGAAAGAAGCAATGAGGGTAGAATGATCATAAGGTAGATTGATAAGATTAAATGGCTTAAACGGTAACAAAAGGTATAACGGTCTTTTCACACAAATCCATATGAATTATCCATAAAAGTGCAGCAAGGGTAAATTAGTCATTTACCTAATGGGATTTCTTAATTACCAAGTGTTTAAAAGAAGTCAAATGGCATTAAATGAGTGCTAACAATTATGTTATGGTGGAAATGACCAAAACGCCCTTATATAAAAAATTATGCCAAATGACCCTTATATCTAACTTTTAATGATCAATCACAGTAGAGTAGTAATAAAATAAATATCTACAAGGTTTTAAGAGAGATGAGTCGGCCTTGTACACCCCAAATGCATCATCTTCTTCTTCCTCTCTCAAATCCACCATAAAAGCCACTAATCCAAGCATTTTCTTCTCAAATTTTCTTAGGGTTCCAAGCAATTTCTTGAAGGAGATCAAGATGCACCTTAAGGAGATTCAGTTTGAACAGTTAAGGTAATCCCTAAAACCCTATCTTGATGAGTTTGAATGTATTAAAGCAATTTCATGAGTGTTAATGCTTGCTATAAGTGAAGGTGTTTATTTGGAGCCAAGGAGAAGTATTTCTTTTGAGTTTTGATTTCCAAGGTAAGGGGAAAACCTTCCTTTAAACTATGTTATCAACACCTAGGGTTAGTAAACCTTAATTCTTGTTATGTTAATTTGA
Source organism: Pistacia atlantica (assembly GCA_026229545.1). NCBI lineage: Eukaryota > Viridiplantae > Streptophyta > Magnoliopsida > Sapindales > Anacardiaceae > Pistacia > Pistacia atlantica. The sequence goes on along the minus strand of CM047909.1, from coordinate 19,802,587 downwards.
TGTATAAAGTTAGGGTTTGTTTATGTACTGTGTGAATTGGTGTTGGTTGAGGTTTGTGTTGGAAAAGAAGGAGGATTTTGCCACTTAAGAGATTTGTAGTTGGACGATGGTTAGCACTTGTTTGAATGTGAAGGGTAGGGTTTTATGTGACTTTGACTTGGTTTGTGTTTGGGAAATGCTTGAATGATAATTGAATAATGGGCATGCAAAAGAATGTGGCATCCACCTTCCAAATACAAAAATTCTGTTTTTCTTTGAAAATTCGGTTAAGGTACTAAATAAATCCTATAGCCTAACATGAAAAAGAATGTTAATAGACACATAGTGAAATTCCTTATGTATCATGAAATTTTAAGCGAATTAAGAAAATGAGAAATATTAAGAAAATACTCATGACAAGGAATTTCGCTCAATTGTCTAAACATTTATGAAAGTGGTCATGGGTATATGATAGATGAATGAACGTTATGAATGGGCGTGTCCATAAGTTAGCTATAAATGACATGTATGAGGAATGCATATGTAATATTTATGTATGTTAAAGGGAGATGTTATCCCTTATGAATGCATTCTAAAGGATAACATATATAGCCTAGTTTAGTTGACAAATAGAGGATTTATGAAATGTTAAAGAAAGGTTTCCATGAGTCTCTTGGGGCATAAGGCCAAGATTAGAGTAATGGTATATGAGTTGCATGAGTCTCTTAAGGCATAAGGCCAAGACCAGAGTAATGGTATATGGGTTCCATGAGTCTCTTGAGGCGTAAGGCCAAGGCCAGAGCATTGTTATATGAGTTCCATGAGTCTCTTGAGGCATAAGGCCAAGACCAAAGTAATGGTATATGAATTCCACGAGTCTCTTGAGGTGTGAAACCAAGATTAGAGTAATGAAAATTTATGAAAACCATGAGTCCTTTGAGGTTGTAATTAAGAACAAGGCAACGGTTCAAATAAATCTGATCGGTTCGTAAAGATAAACGAAATGTCAAATACCTAGATAAAAGAAATAGACATGTCATGTTTGTGAATGCTACATGAGTCATATATGTTTAGTGTTTTAGGATGTTTTAAATATACTATGACTTATGTGTATAAGAAAGTCAATGTGAATATCATGACTATGATTTATGACATTGACATTGACAATGAATAATATGTTGTGAATTTATGAACATTTTGTATGTGTAAGAAATCCATGAAAGTTAGAATAGCCATATCCCTATACTAAGCGAATAGCGCTCAAACCATGATGTTTATTGTTTTGCAGGTAAGGATTAAGGAATGAAGTTGGGAGAGGATTCCAAGGGACGCTATGAGCATAAAGGGATGTTTTAATGATGACTATTGAATGGTTTTGCTAGTACTTAGTATAGTAATTATGTTCATATTTCATAGTAAATATGTCCATGTTCTATAATGGAGTAAATATGTTTGTGTTATTAAATTAAATCAAATTACTAGTAAAGTTTGTAAAAGTGTGTATGTTCTAGTAATTATTACTATGTATTTCATAATTTACTCTAAGAAATGAAACTATATTATCTGACTTGTACAATTAACTTTTTATAGTTTAGAAATAAAAAAAAAAAAATATATATATGTTTTTAAACTGCAGGTTATTCTTTAAATGGGATTTTAAAATAAACTTCTTTCCTAGGTGTGTGTTTTCTAGGTTCTCAATAGCCAAGGGATACTTAGGAAATACTCGACTAGGGAGGGATTTTACAGTTGGTATTAGAGCATGATTTTGGGTGTTCTAGATGGTGTTTTGATTGAATTGTTATAGTATTTATGAAAAGTGTGTTTTAAGTAAATCAAGTATCATCCCTTATGCGTCCCCGAATACTCTCGCTTGTTGATTGTTTTAGGTATTTTTTTTCCCTACTTTAGTAAATAAGATGAGGTAATGTTGTTTGAAATTGTGTGGACTAAGGGTACGGCTATAAGACAATCACAGAGGATAGGCAGAAGGTGCGTAGAGAATCTTAATGAACCGGTCCCAAGTGAACCAATAGTACCGACAACTAATGCGCCCCCTACGGGTGGATCAACTGCCTCTACCCATAATGCTCCAGTGTTAGATGAAGCTACAATTTCTAGAATGATTCAAACAGCCGTAAATGAGGCCTTCAGGAGAGTTATTCCAGAAGATACGGCTAACAAAGGACATGTGAGTTCTTCTACTCTGTTAGCTCAACCTCAGCCTCAAGTTTCCCTCACGGATCCAACAGTCAGACTAGCTATGACAATAGTGCTATTCCTTCGAGTTACATACCACCAATTTATAATCTCTCCTAGAAGTACCAACCCTCAGAGTTTAGTGGTACCAATGACCTGGTGATAGCAGATGAGTGATTAGAAACTATAGACCAGGCAATGGCCCTGTTTCCTGTGAGTGACCCAGAAAAGGTTTGTTATGCTTCCTATCTGCTAAGAGGTGATGTCAGGGTATGGTGGCAATTAATGAAGCATACTTATGTGGTGAGTGCTCTTTCCTGGAGTGAGTTTAAAAGGTTGTTTGAGGCAGAATATTGGTTAGTTGATATGATATCCACAAAGACCCAGGAATTAACTGAATTGAAACAAGGGAATATGAAAGTTAGGGAGTATGCCACCATGTTTAATTCCCTAGCTCGATTTGCTCCCACCATGGTTATTTCGTAACAGTGTCGATTAGAGAGATTTGTGAATGGATTGCACCCCAAAGTTGCCCAATTATGATGCGGGTGGACAGCCTCCTAAGACTTACAGTGAGGCCCTAGAAAGAGCTTTGAGAGCTGGAATTTATGTTAACAAAGAAAGAAAGATGGAGACCTGTAAAGTTATTGGCAATTCCAGTCCTGGCCAGATCGCGACCCAAAAAGCAGATGTGGGGAGTTCCACTCAAGTCTCAGAGGATAAAGGTAAAAGAAAGTTCTAGTAGAGGGTTCAAAAAAAGGGTGGCAAAAATAAGAGGACCCCACAGCAACAACAAAGAAGGAACAATCTCCCATATTGCCAAAAATGTGGGAGGCAGCATAAGGGGGAATGTTTGATAGGGTCCAATATGCTTCAAGTGTAAACAGTTGGGGCATATGGCAAGAGATTGTAAAGTTACTCAGACGACTCCTTTACAAGCTATTGGAAGTTCAACAGCCAGGGTGTACATAGTAGCCCAGAAGAAGGTCGAAACCAGCCGATCAGTAGTTAGTGGTCAGTTGCAGTTCCACACTAACTCATTGTATGTGATATTTGATTATGGGGCAACCCATTCCTTTGTTTCTTGTGGTTTGGTGAAAAGATTAAGGTTAGAGCCTAATAAAATGGAACATGCTATTAGAATTGAGATGCCTAGTGGAGAGAGTTTTGTTGCTAATGAGATGTTATTTGGAGAGACGGTAGTGATTGCTAGGCATAGGTTAGCTGTCGAGCTGATTGTGTTTGATATGCCCGATTTTGATATGATTTTAGGTATGGATTTCTTAAGTAAGCATGGGGTATTGATTGATTGTCGAAAGAAGAAGGTCAGATTTAACTTAGATACTGAAGATAGATTCTATTTTGGGGAGGGCCATATACATAGCTTAATGATAAGTGCTATGAAGGCAATGAAGATGATTAAAAAGGGTTGCATGGGGTATATAGCTAATGTGGTAAATAGAGAGAAGTTTCTAGACTTCAATGTTCAAGATGTGCCAATAGTGTAGGAGTTCGAAGATGTATTTCCAAAGGAGTTACCAGGACTTCCTCCAGAACAAGAAGTATAGTTTTGTATTGATTTAACTTCTAGTATGACACCAATCTCTAAAGCCCCATACCAAATGGCTCCAGCTGAGTTGCAAGAGTTAAAAAAAAAAAAAAAATAGCTTTAGGAGTTGTTAGATAAGGGTTTCATTCGACCAAGCCATTCTCCTTGGGGAGCTTCTATTTTGTTTGTTAAGAAGAAGGATGGTTCGATGAGGATGTGTATTGACTATAGGGAGTTGAATAAGGTGTCTGTGAAAAACAAGTATCCTCTTCCTAGAATTGATGATTTGTTTGATTAGCTAAAGGGAGCCTCAATATTTTCTAAGATTGACCTTCGGTCAGGTTATCATCAAGTGAGGGTCGCTGATGGAGGCATTTCTAAAACTGCTTTTCGAATCAGGTACGAACATTATGAATTTGTGGTGATGCCATTTGGATTAATCAATGCACTGACAGTGTTCGTGGATTTGATGAATATAATTTTCCATGATTGCTTGGATAAGTTCTTGGTGGTTTTTGTAGATGACATCCTAGTCCATTCCAAGACAAAAGAAGAACACGAAAGGCATTTAAGATTCGTGTTATAGAGATTAACGGAGAAGAAGTTGTATGCCAAATTCTCCAAATGTGAATTTTGGTTAGATCAGGTGGCATTCTTGGGGCATGTGATTTCACAAGAAGATATCTCCGTAGACCCTAGTAAGATTGAAGTAGTTATGGAATGGTTGAGACCAAAGACTGTAAGGGAAGTCAGAAGTTTCCTTAGGTTAGTAGGGTATTATAGAAAATTTGTGGAAGGCTTTGCTAAATTGGCTTCTCCACTCACAACTTTGATAAAGAAAGAAGCCCCCATTTAGATGGAATGAAACCTGCGAAAAGAGATTCCAAAAATTGAAGAGAAAATTAACTACTACTCCTATCTTAGCCCTTCTAGAGGATAGAGTGGATTATGATATTTATACTGATGCTTCTCATAATGATCTAGGGGCCGTATTGATGCAAAAAGGCAGGGTGATTGCTTATGCCTCTTGTCAGCTGAAAGATTATGAGAAGAGGTATCCCACTCATGATCTCGAGTTAGCAGCTGTGGTTTTTGCTTTGAAGATTTGGATACATTATCTCTATGGGGTGAAATGCAATATATACACAGATCATAAGAGTTTAAAGTACTTTCTTCACTCATAAGCAGTTAAATATGAGACAAAGAAGATGGCTTGAACTGGTGAAGGACTACGAGTGTGATGATAAGTTGCATAATTTGAGTGTTTTTAGGGTTGTTTTGATGTTAGTTTAGTTAACTTCTCATTTGTTTCATTTGTTTTTATGTTTGTTTTTGTTAAGTTTGCGATATGAATGGTTACCTATTTATTTGGATAACTTTTATGTTTTTTTTAGGCTTTGATTGAGAAGATTGGAGTATTGGAATGAAATTGGGACTTAAGGCTTGAAGAAGTTGAGATTGCCCTTCAGTCTTGAAGACCACGGCCATGCCTTGGTAGTTCACCATGGCCATGGTGATGGAACAAAAAGAAAATAAAGAGACCAGTAAGCACCATGGCCTAGGCTATAGTGACTTAAATCTGGCCACGGCCAGGGTTGTGGCGGAACCTAGTAGCGTGTTTTTATCTGTTTTTCTTTCCTTTTTCGCTTAGGACTCTTTTGGGTATTTAAGTATAATTGAGATCAGTTGTCAAGGGATGAATTTTGCATATTTTTGAGAGGAGAAGATGCATTCTTGGGGCTTGAAGACTGAAGATCAGATTTAAGAGTTTGATTTTTATTTATTTTCAAGTCTGATTATGTTTTCCTTCTTCTTTACTTATTCTTTTGTTCTTAGGATGGAGTAAATCCCTTTTGTTAGGGGAGGATGGAACCCTAATTATGCTTTGAACAAATTTTATTCTTAATACCAGATTTATGTTTATGAATTTGTGTAAGAGTTTAGGTTTAATGCTTTATGAATGTTGGATTGATTTAATTACCTTGATGATGTTTCGAATAGAGAAGTTAGGGTTTATTGCTTAATTCATGTTCATAATTGTTCTATGGGAATAACATTGCACAACATATTAAAACTAGAATTGTAACGCCCCACTTGAGGTACGTTGTTATTGTTTCCTCTTTCACCCTTAATCGAGTTGGTTTTCTGTTATATTTGTTTGTTTGAGTGTTATGTTGAATGTTGCCCTGAAATTGGTTGAAAATAGAAGAATCTTAGTGAACCAAGCTTGGCCAGGCGAAGAAGAGTCGCCGCGGCGGAAGATGTGTTGAGCCGAGGGCGAAACTCTCGACAGCTTCGCCGCGGCGACAAAGGTTTCTTCGCCGCGGCGTGAACCGATTTTTTATGTTGGTTGAGTTTTAGATATTTTCTTCCCCAAGGGCAATTGGACCTTTCTACCCCTAATTAGTAGGAAAAGTGGGGAGTGAATTGTAAGGATTTTTCATGGAGAGTATGTTGAGATGGGGGTGAGTTTGTAATGAATCAAAGGATATGGATGGAATTTCCAAAGAAGAGTAAGGGCAAAATGGGAATGATTGTGTTTTATTTCATTAAAAGGAATTAGAATCAAAGAAACCCTTCATTTCTCTTCTTCTCCAACGCAACTTCTCATTCTTCTCCTCTCAACTTCTCTTTTCTTTTGATCAAGGATTTCCAAGGGATTTTGAAGTGATTTGGGGTGGAGAAAACAACTTAGGGCTTCCTAAGGTAAGGATTTTCCCTTAAGTTGTGTGATTTGAAGATTTTAGTTCATTTTGGTTTTTGAGAGTTTTCATTCTTTTGGTTAAGAGTAGAGAATAGCCAAGAGAACCAAGTGGAAAGAAGATTGGTGAAGTCTCTCCATAGCAAGTAAGTAAAACCCAACCCAAGTTGAGATTCATGAAATTTCTTGATTAGGGTTTTGATAGAAATGGTGTATGTATGTGATGTGCATGTAATATGCCATGTATGGAGTATTAAATGGAAATTTCTATGCTTTGTGAATGTTCTTACCTTGCAAATTTGAGAAATGAGTGTTGGTTTGGCAAGGTAGTTGAGATGAAATTTAAGGGGTATTATGAATCCCCTTTTTGGAAGTGTTTTCTATGGCAGGTTTTGTGGCTTTGTGAAGGGGTTTTTCCCCATTTTGGATGGTTAGGAAAAGTTTTAGATTCATGACTATGAGATAGTTTTATAGTGCACATGAGTTGTTTGATGAAATGCCTAATAGAGGTTGAGTGGTAGTAATGAACCTTAATTCTTGCAACATTGCATGTTGGCATTTCACAAGTGCATTAGTAGAGATGAATCATCCATGTGCATTGTGATATGCATTGAAAAGTGACCTAAGAAAGAGTAGAAAACTTTGTGTATAGAAATACCCTATGAGTAGAGAGCTTAGTGGGTAAAATTACTCTAAGGGTAGAGAGCATTGAAAAAATGCTACAATAGAATGAGTTAGAAGAGTAGTATCGTTGGAATGATGCTTTGTGATCATCACCCGACCGTTATGGGAATCGGATGGATGCTTTGTGATCATCATCCGAATAGCCGTAGAGATGGGTCGATGCTTTGTGATCGTCACCCAATGAGTAATAAAAAAGGGGTAGATGCTTTGTGACCACTACCCGATTAGTTAAGAGATATGTAGGTTGATGCTTTGTGATCATCATCCATTGGCTAGTAAAGCGGGTTGATGCTTTGTGATCATCACCCGATAGTGACTAGAAACGGGTAAATGCTTGGTGATCATTACCCAAAATTCATGAGAAACGGGTAGGTGCTAGGTGATCTCCACCCGATAGTTAGGAGGAACCGAGTTGGTGCTTTGTGATCCTCACTCGGTAGTCACTAAGATAGGGTTGGTACTGTGTGAATTCCACCCGATAGCCATAGAAAGTGAAATGGTCTTTGTGTGAACGCCATTCGGCCGTACCTCGGCAAGATGAGGTCATGATGTTATTAGAAACAGAAATAGAAACGAATTAGAAAAGGAAAGAATTAAGAGTCACACACGGGGACGAGCAGGTTAGAGTTTTACTTACTTGAGCATTATTTGTGCTCACCCCGTTATTTTCCTTTGTGGATGCGGGTTCTAGGTGAGAAGCTGGGTTGGAGGGCGTCGGCGCGCGAGCAATAGCTACACTTGTTCCCCTATTTTGTCTTTTGAAATGCACTTTTATGTGATAACTTTTGTGTATAAAAGACATGTGAATTGTAATGAAAAAGAAACTTTTTGGGCCCAATTTTCCATTGTTAATTGCATGCATTATACTAGTTTTCAGATGGTGTTACATTTTTTGGTATCGAGCAAAGATTTTGGGATTGAGCAGTGTACTATTCTCATCGCCACGACGTCCTCTAACCAAGCCGTGTGAGTAATTCTTTCCTTACTGTAATTGTTTCTTGAGTTCATTAGTGTGATCATTTTGTAGATGAGGCGTAGTTATCGAAATCGCGGTAAAGGTGTGGTGAATGAAGGAGAACCTTCTAACCCACCGAGTCTACGCCCCTCCCTTGGATGAAGCTAGAATCCAGGGGAATAATACAGAGGTTATGATTGAAACTCGGGGAGAGTTGTACCCCCGTCTGACGGGCACCGCCGATTCGCTGTCGAGAGAGGGCAAGCGGTACCTCCCCAGTCATGCGAGTTGAACGATTTATGGTCTTTCCAGGTCAACATCACCCTCCGAGTTTAAGGGTACTACGGATCCGGAGTAGCAGAGGAGTGGCAGGGTCAGTAGAAACGAGCCACGGGTTTATTTCCCATGAGAGGCAGGGAGAAGATCCGGGTATGCGAGTTTCTGTTTCGGGGTGATGCCCGAATTTGGTGGGAATTAATGGAAGAAACTCATGATGCGGCAGTAATGACATGGGAAGAGTTTAGGCAAGAGTTTGAAGGCGAGTATAGATCGAGGACCAAGTTCATGAGAAGGTCCAAGAATTTATCATTCTGACAAGGAGCTAAGCGCCCGTGAAAAGAGTACTCGGTGAAGTTCAACGCCCTTGCAAGGTTTGCAGGGAATAGTTAGCACCCGGCCTTGAGAAGGGATAAGTTTGTGCATGGATTGAAGCCGGAGATAGCCCGGGATATTATGACAAGCTCCAACCCTCCTCGCAATTACAGGTGAGGCCTTGAGGCGGGCAATGAAGGCGGAGATTTTTGAGAATAAAATCTTCCTGTAGGATCCTCGGCAGGGAGGAGGAAGGAGCTACCCTCCGCTCCTCGAGAGAGAGACATGAGGGTGAAAAAGGCAAAGATATGAAGAATCGAAAAAGAAGTTTCGGTATAAACGAGAATAGAAAGGAGTGGAGGAATAAGCGACCTCGAGCGGAAGGGTTTCCTCCTTGCCCTAAGTGTGGGAAGAACCACCCGGGAGAGTGTCGAAGGATCGGAGAGTATGCTATAGGTGCCGACAGCAGGGGCACATGATGAGGGATTGCAAAGCTCCTCTTCCACCAACTACTCGAGTTCGGGAGTGCTGCGAGTGCGAGTTTTCTTGTGGCACAAGGGGAAACGAAGGCGATCCATCAAGAATTCGAGTCGATTATTATTTCATCAGTCCCCTTTATATGCTTTAATTGATTCGGGTGCTACCCATTCGTTTATATCTTATGGGATGCTTGAGAGATTAGGTTTGAGACCTACTTAGAGCGGCACAACCCATTAAGATAGAACTACCAGATGGGGTTAGTGTTGTGACTCAAGAGATTTTGTTAAGAGAGTCCTTAGTGATCCGGGGTAGAGTTAATCGTTGACTTAATAGTTTTTGATATGCCCGACTTTGATGTGATTAGGGCATGGATTTCCTAGGGAGGTATGGAGTAGAGATTGTGTCGGAAAAAAGAAGGCGAGGTTTAACCTCGATTGTGGAGATAAGTTTAGTTTTGGAGAAGGCCATCAGTTGAGCATGCTGATTAGTAATGTAAAGGCCAGGAAGATGTTGAGAAAGGGGTGTTCGGGTTATATTGCCCATGTAGTACAGTGGTGATGTTCCACGTTAGAGATCCGAAGGTGCCGTAGTTCGAGACTTTCTAGATGTGTTTCGGAAGAGTTACGGCTACTGCCTCCCGAGAGAGGTAGAATTTAGTATCGAACTAGCACCGGGGGACAGCACCAATATCTAAAGCCCCTTATAGAATGGCCCCAGGTGAGCTCCAAGAATTAAAGAAGCAACTCCAAGAGCTTTTAGATAAAGGCTTCATCCGACCAAGTCATTCCCTTGGGGAGCCCCAATCTGTTTGTGAAAAAGAAGGATGGATCACTAAGGATGTGTATCGATTATAGGGAGTTGAATAAAGTTACAGTTGAAGAATAAGTACCCGCTACCCCGGATAGATGACCTCTTTGATCAGTTGAAAGGTGCGGCGTGTTCTCCAAAATTGATTTGAGGTCCGGGTATCATCAGGTAAGAGTGGCTGAGCAAGATGTGGCTAAAGCGCCTTTCGTACAGTGCGGGCATTATGAATTTGTAGTAATGCCTTTTGGCTTGACTAATGCCCCGACAATTTTTATGGACTTGATGAACAGGGGTATTCCATGAGTATTTAGATCAGTTTATTGTTGTCTTCATCGACGACATTCTGATCTACTCAAAGTCCAGAGGAGAGCATGAGAAACACTTGGGATTAGTATTGCAACGACTGAGAGAAAAGAAGTTGTGTGCTAAGTTTTCCAAGTGTGAGTTTTGGCTGAATCAAGTGATATTCTTGGGTCATACCGTGTCGAAGGAAGGGATTTCGGTAGATCCGAGTAAAGTGCAGGCAATCCTAGAATGGCGAAGCCGAGAACAGTGAAAGAAATCAGGAGTTTCTTGGGCTTGGCAGGTTACTACCGGCGATTTGTAGCAGGATTCGCCCAGTTGGCTAAACCGTTGACAGCTCTTACCAAGCAGAAAACTCCTTTTGTCTGGTCAGCAGCTTGCGAAGAAAGCTTCCAAGAGTTGAAGAAGAGGTTAACATCAGCTCCTGTGCTAGTGTTACCGCAGGAGGGTGTAGATTATGACATTTATACAGACGCCTCTTTGCAGGGACTCGGAGCTGTATTGATGCAGTTAGGTAGGGTTATAGCTTATGCTTCTCGTCAATTGAAAGAGTACGAGACCAGATACCCTACGCATGACCTAGAGTTAGCAGCTGTGGTCTTTGCTTTAAAAATATGGAGGCATTACCTTTATGGTGTGAAGAGTAATATCTACACCGATCATAAGAGTTTGAAGTACTTCTTCACTCAAAAGGAGTTAAATATGAGACAGAGAAGGTGGTTAGAGCTGGTCAAGGATTATGATTGTGAGATCAAGTATCAACCAGGAAAAGCCAATGTCGTAGCCGATGCTTTGAGTAGAAAAGCCCATGTTTTCCGGCTTACTAGGCAGAAAGAGTTAATAGAAGAGTTGTCTAAGGAGCAGATTGAGGTGGTTCCGGGAAGAATTTCCAGCCTAGTGGTACAGTCCTCTTTACTAGAGGAAATTAGAGAAAAGCAAATGGCTGATGAGTGGTGTCAGAAAATAGTTCAGCAAGTGTGTGAGGGCAAGACATCGGAGTTCTTTGTGAGAGATGGTGTCCTCTATTTCAGAAATCGGTTGTGCATTCCTCCAAATGAGGGGTTGAAACAGAAAATCCTTATAGAGGCTCATGACACACCGTACACCGCTCATCCGGGAGCAACCAAGATGTATCAGGATATCAAGAAAGGCTATTGGTGGTCTGGTATGAAGAAAGACATCGCGAGTTTGTGGCTAAATGTCTAACTTGCCGGCGGGTGAAAGCAGAACACCAACGGCCGTCAGGGTTGCTTCAGCCATTGAGTGTTCCCGAGTGGAAATGGGAAAGCATTTCAATGGATTTTATCACGGGTCTTCCCAGAGTGCAGAAAGGGTGTAATGCTATATGGGTGATTGTGGATAGGTTAACCAAGTCAGCCCATTTTCTCCCGGGAAAGGAGAGTACCCACTGAGATCAATTGGCTCGAGTTTACCTCAAGGAGATAGTCGATTGCATGGTGTGCCCAAGGTTATAGTATCGATAGAGATTCCAGTTTGTTTCAGCCTTACGGACAAGTTTCTGAGGAGTTTGGGTACCCGCTTAGCATTGATCGCCTATCATCCTCGACAGATGGCCAAACCGAGAGAACGAATCGGGTGCTCGAGGATATGTTGAAGCTGTTGCATGGATTACAGTATCCTGGCATGAGATGTTACCATTAGTGGAATTTGCCTACAACAACGTTATCGTCTACAATTAGAATGGCGCCTTACGAGGCTTTGTATGGTAGACGGTGTAGGTCTCCGCTTCATTGGGATGAAGTGGGAGAGAGAGATGAGTTGAGTACCACTCTTGGGCGAGATGACTCGAAACTTGTAGAAGATGTGAAGGTAATCCAAGTAGAATGAAGCAAGCCCAAGATCGAGAAGAGTTATGCCGATTTGAAGAGGAAAGAGGTAGAATTCCAAGTGGGCGACAAGGTGTTTCTAAAGGTTTCCCCTTATAAGCGAGTCATGCGCTTTGGAACCAAAGGGAAGTTAGCAGGGAGGTTTGTAGGTCCTTTTGAAGTCTTGCAACGAGTAGGAAAGGTGGCCTACGATTGGCTCTACCACCTAGTATGGATAGGGTGCACGATGTCTTCCATGTCTCGATGTTACGGAAATATGTAAGTGATCCCTCCATATCTTGGCGTAGAGGGACGTTGAAGTAGCAGAGAATCTAGTATATGAAGAACGTCCGATTGATTCGGATCGACGGGTTAAAGAGCTTGAACAAGAGTGTTCCGCTAGTGAAGGTCCTTTGGAGGAATCACAAAGTGGAAGAAGCCACTTGGGAAGTAGAAGCAGGGACATGCGAATCGTTTCCTGAGTTATTTGTTTGAATTTCGGGGACGAAATTCTTTTAAGGGGGGAAGAATTGTAACGCCCCACTTGAGGTACGTTGTTATTGTTTCCTCTTTCACCCTTAATCGAGTTGGTTTTCTGTTATATTTGTTTGTTTGAGTGTTATGTTGAATGTTGCCCTGAAATTGGTTGAAAATAGAAGAATCTTAGTGAACCAAGCTTGCAGGGCGAAGAAGAGTCTTGCCGCGGCAAGATGTGTTGAGAGGCGAAACTCTGCAGACGCGCCGCGGCGACAAAGGTTTCTTCGCCGCGGCGGCAGGGCCGATTTTTTATGTTGGTTGAGTTTTAGATATTTTCTTCCCCAAGGGCAATTGGACCTTTCTACCCCTAATTAGTAGGAAAAGTGAGGAGTGAATTGTAAGGATTTTTCATGGAGAGTATGTTGAGATGGGGGTGAGTTTGTAATGAATCAAAGGATATGGATGGAATTTCCAAAGAAGAGTAAGGGCAAAATGGGAATGATTGTGTTTTATTTCATTAAAAGGAATTAGAATCAAAGAAACCCTTCATTTCTCTTCTTCTCCAACGCAACTTCTCATTCTTCTCCTCTCAACTTCTCTTTTCTTTTGATCAAGGATTTCCAAGGGATTTTGAAGTGATTTGGGGTGGAGAAAACAACTTAGGGCTTCCTAAGGTAAGGATTTTCCCTTAAGTTGTGTGATTTGAAGATTTTAGTTCATTTTGGTTTTTGAGAGTTTTCATTCTTTTGGTTAAGAGTAGAGAGAATAGCCAAGAGAACCAAGTGGAAAGAAGATTGGTGAAGTCTCTCCATAGCAAGTAAGTAAAACCCAACCCAAGTTGAGATTCATGAAATTTCTTGATTAGGGTTTTGATAGAAATGGTGTATGTATGTGATGTGCATGTAATATGCCATGTATGGAGTATTAAATGGAAATTTCTATGCTTTGTGAATGTTCTTACCTTGCAAATTTGAGAAATGAGTGTTGGTTTGGCAAGGTAGTTGAGATGAAATTTAAGGGGTATTATGAATCCCCTTTTTGGAAGTGTTTTCTATGGCAGGTTTTGTGGCTTTGTGAAGGGGTTTTTCCCCATTTTGGATGGTTAGGAAAAGTTTTAGATTCATGACTATGAGATAGTTTTATAGTGCACATGAGTTGTTTGATGAAATGCCTAATAGAGGTTGAGTGGTAGTAATGAACCTTAATTCTTGCAACATTGCATGTTGGCATTTCACAAGTGCATTAGTAGAGATGAATCATCCATGTGCATTGTGATATGCATTGAAAAGTGACCTAAGAAAGAGTAGAAAACTTTGTGTATAGAAATACCCTATGAGTAGAGAGCTTAGTGGGTAAAATTACTCTAAGGGTAGAGAGCATTGAAAAAATGCTACAATAGAATGAGTTAGAAGAGTAGTATCGTTGGAATGATGCTTTGTGATCATCACCCGACCGTTATGGGAATCGGATGGATGCTTTGTGATCATCATCCGAATAGCAGAGAGATGGGTCGATGCTTTGTGATCGTCACCCAATGAGTAATAAAAAAGGGGTAGATGCTTTGTGACCACTACCCGATTAGTTAAGAGATATGTAGGTTGATGCTTTGTGATCATCATCCATTGGCTAGTAAGCGGGTTGATGCTTTGTGATCATCACCCGATAGTGACTAGAAACGGGTAAATGCTTGGTGATCATTACCCAAAATTCATGAGAAACGGGTAGGTGCTAGGTGATCTCCACCCGATAGTTAGGAGGAACCGAGTTGGTGCTTTGTGATCCTCACTCGGTAGTCACTAAGATAGGGTTGGTACTGTGTGAATTCCACCCGATAGCCATAGAAAGTGAAATGGTCTTTGTGTGAACGCCATTCGGCCGTACCTCCCGGCAAGATGAGGTCATGATGTTATTAGAAACAGAAATAGAAACAGAATTAGAAAAGGAAAAGGAAAGAATTAAGAGTCACACACGGGGACAGACGGTTAGAGTTTTACTTGCGAGCATTATTTGTGCTCACCCCGTTATTTTCCTTTGTGGATGCAGGTTCTAGGTGAGAACTCGGGTTGGAGGGCGTCGGCGCGCGAGGAGCAATAGCTACACTTGTTCCCCTATTTTGTCTTTTGAAATGCACTTTTGTATGATAACTTTTGTGTATAAAAGACATGTGAATTGTAATGAAAAGAAACTTTTTGGGCCCAATTTTCCATTGTTAATTGCATGCATTATACTAGTTTTCAGATGGTGTTACAAGAATTAATCGAATAGAGATTCTAGGATTAATTTGTGGTCCATCTAATTCATAACTGAATAGGGCGAATTAGTCGTAAGAGATTGATGAATTTATGCTTCTAAATTTCAGAGTAACCGACTAGGGATTTGTATTAAGTTGAATATTATGCCTGAATAAGGATAATTGGCCTTAAAAGAATCCTACCAATTCATAGCATAAACAGGTATTAAGAGTAGTTGTCAACCATAATTAAGGGGAAATCTGTACCCTAACTTCATTAATATTGCAAAGTTCATCACATTATTTATTTGTTTAATTTAGTTATTTTTAATCTGTTATTTTTACACTCTAAGATTTCGTTTTCTCAAATAACGTGTAAGTAGTTTTATGTAATTACAAATATTCGCTTTGATCTCTGTGGGACGATACTCAAACTCATCACTTCATTACTTGAACACGACTAGTGCACTTGCTAAGGTTGATTTAGTCGCATCAAGTTTTTGGCGTCGTTGCCGGGGATCATTAGATTGTTTGTGATTATTTTAAGATTACTTGTTACTTTGAGATTTTTATTTTTATTTTGTTTGTTTATTTTTTGGAAACCAATAGTTGTTTCTGCTAGTGTATGACCAGACCTTTTGGAAAGATTTTACTAGCATTTGATCCTGAGATAGAGCGCACTTTCACGCAAGAAAGAGAACAATCAAAAGGGACATCATGGGTGATCACGATAACCCAAATAATGGAACACCACCAGCAACTCGTACACTAAGCGAGTACTCTACCCCATCTTTAAATGGAGCAACATCGAGCATTCGACGACCAGTGATAAATGCCAAAACCTTTGAGATAAAGCCAGCAATCATCCAGATGATTCAGCAGTCAGTACAGTTTGGTGGTTTGGCACATGAAGATCCTAACTTACATATTGCAAATTTCCTGGAGATTTGTGATACTTTTAAGCACAATGGAGTTTCCAACGAAGCTATAAGACTAAGATTGTTCCCATTTTCATTAAGAGACAAAGCTAAGAGTTGGTTGACCTCATTACCATCAGGCTCGATTACAACCTGGGAGCAAATGACAAAAAAAATCCTGAGTAGGTATTTTCCTCCTGCAAAGACTGCATAATTGCGTAATGATATTACTATGTTTGTGCAGGTGGATACATAGTCACTATACGAAGCATGGGAAAGGTTCAAGGACATACTCCGGAGATGTCCCCACTGCAAGTCCAAACATTCTATAATGGTCTTAATAGTGAAGTTCGAAATATGATTAATGCTGCTTCGGGTGGTACTTTAGGTAAGAAGACACCAGAACAAGCTTATGAATTGCTGGAGGAAATGGCTTCAAACTCTTATCAATGGCCGATAGAGAGGTTGCCTGTGAGAAAAACGTCAGGTGTTCATAACATAGATGCTATCACAGCTTTGGCAGCACAAATGCAGGCGTTAAATAAAAAGATTGATGGACTTCAAATGCAAAAACCTGCAATAGTTGCTTCTATGTGTGATTTTTGTGGCGAAGATCACTCTAACCATGAGTGCCCAACAGGTAGCATGTTTGCTGTTAATTCTATGCCTGATCAAGCTAACTATGTTTCAAATTTTCGCAGGCCTAATAATAATCCATACAGTGAAACATATAATCCGGGGTGGAGGAATCACCTAAATTTCTCTTGGAGTAACAACAATCAAGTGAAACCTCCACTGCCAGGTTTTCAATCTCAAGAGAAGAAATCAAATTTAGAGGAGATGATGGCGAAGTTCTTGAGTACTACAGAGACAAGAATTCAGAATCAAAAGGCTTCCATCAAGAATTTAGAAGCTCAAATTGGCCAGTTGGCCAATATCATTTTGGGCCGACAGCAAGGGTATTTACCGAGTGACAATAAAAGGAACCCGAAGGAGCAATGTAAGGTCATAACCTTGAGGGATGGAAAGGTGATTGGTGAAGAAGAATAACAAAAGAAGGCGGAAAGTGAAGCAGAGTTACCGGTCTCTATTGAAGAAAAGAAAGTGAATTCAGAAAAAAAGACAAAGACTAAGGTAAGGGAAATTGCAAGAAGTAAAGGAAAAGGTACGTCAAATTATGATTCTATTGTTGTTGAAAAAGATGTATCTAAATTTCCTTATCCCGATAGAATTAGAAAGGATAAACTGGATCAACAATTTTCAAAGTTTTTAGAGGTCTTTAAGAAATTGCAAATAAATATTCCATTTGCTGAAGCTTTAGCAAAGATGCCTAGTTATGCAAAGTTCTTAAAAGACATCCTTTCTAACAAGCGGAAGATCAAGGAGCATGGAACAGTTATGCTCACTGAAGAATGCAGTGCCATACTGCAAAATAAATTACCTCATAAACTGAGAGATCCAGGGAGTTTTACTATACCTTGTGCATTAGGAGATTCATTCTTTGATAAAGCATTGTGTGATTTAGGTGCTAGTATTAATTTAATGCCTTTATCAATTTTCAGGAAGCTAAGACTTGGAGAAGTGAAAGAGACGAACATGTCACTCCAGCTTGCTGATTGATCGATCAAACGACCTAAAGGAATTGTTGAAGACATTTTGTTAAAGGTCGACAAATTTATTTTTCCAGTAGACTTTGTAGTTCTTGATATGGAGGAGGATCGAGAGGTGCCTCTAATTTTGGGACGTCCATTTTTAGCAACAGCTCGTGCTCTGATAGACGTGCAACAAGGAAAATTAATTCTAAGACTAAATGACGAAGAAATAGTGTTTGATGTCCATAAAGCGATGAAAAGTCCTACTGCATTTTATATTGAATCTTGTTTTCACTCTGATAGTTTTGGTGGGATTATAGGTGATCACAGAGAAAAAGTTTTGCAGAAGGACTCTTTGGAGAGATATCTAATGGAGTCAAGCACGACAGAAGATGAAGACCCATGCTTGAGAGAAGAAGCTGAAGCGTTAAAGAAAGAATCTCTGACTGATAATAATATGGAGCTAAAGGAGGATTTGCATAAAACTCCTAATGAGGCTTCTAAACTTGAGCTTAAACCTCTTCCTTCACATTTAAAATATGTTTTTCTAGATAAAGATGCTTACCCTGTGATTATTTTTGCATCTTTGACAGATTTGGAGGAGAAGTCACTGCTAGACATTTTAAGGAAGCACAAGAAGGCGATGGGATGGACAATTGCTGATATCAAGGGAATAAGCCCTTCCATCAGCATGCATAAGATCCTCATGGAAGAGAATTTCAAGCCAACAATACAACCGCAAAGGAGATTAAATCCTGCCATGAAAGAAGTGGTACGAAAGGAAGTGGTAAAATTACTCGATGCAGGTATTATTTATCCTATCTCTGATAGTAATTGGATTAGTCCTGTGCAAGTAGTGCCTAAGAAAGGGGGAATAGTGTAGTGAAGAATGAAAATAATGAGCTTATCCCCACTAGGATGGTAACTGGATGGCGTGTGTGTATAGACTATAGAAGATTAAATTCTGCCACTAGAAAAGACCATTTCCCATTGCCATTTATTGATCCGATGTCAGAGAGATTAGCGAGTAATAAATTTTACTATTTTCTTGATGGCTATTCTGGTTATTATCAAATTCCTATTGCTCCAGAGGACCAAGAGAAAACAACATTTACTTTTCCTTATGGCACGTTCGCTTATCGACGTATGCCATTTGGTTTATGTAATGCACCAGCTACTTTTCAACGTTGCATGATGGCAATTTTCTCTGACATGACTGAAATTTTTTTGGAAATTTTCATGGATGATTTTACGTTGAATGGACTAACCTTTGAATCTTGTTTGCAAAATCTTGCGTTAGTTTTACAGCATTGTGAGGAATCAAATCTTGTGCTGAATTGGGAGAAGTGCCATTTTATGGTATGAGAAGGTATCGTGCTTGGACACAAGATCTCTGAGCGAGGGATTGAGGTTGATAAAGCAAAAGTGGAAGTGATTGAAAAATTACCTCCCCCAATGACGGTTTGAGCAGTCAGAAGTTTCCTTGGCCATGTAGGATTTTATAGAAGATTTATTAAAGATTTCTCAAAAATTGCAAAACCTCTATCTAATCTTCTTGCCAAGGATTTAAAATTTAACTTTGATTCTGAATGTTTGCAGGCCTTTAATTTGCTGAAGGAGAAGCTAGTGACAACACCAATAGTGGTCGCACCCCCTTTGAAATTATGTGTGACGCGAGTGACTATACCATCGGTGCTGCTCTCGGTCAAAGGAAAGAAAAAATGTTTCAAGTCATATCCTATGCTAGTCATACCTTAAATGGTCCGCAATTGAACTACACAACAACCAAGAAAGAATTACTAGCAGCGGTCTTCGCATTCGAGAAGTTTAGATCTTACCTTATAGGCACGAAATCCATAGTCTACACAGATCACGCAGCTCTATGACATCTCTTTGCTAAGAAGGATGCCAAACCACGCCTTATCAGATGGGTCCTTCTACTTCAAGAGTTTGATTTGGAGATTAAAGATCGAAAGGGGACAGAAAATCAAGTTGCTGATCATTTATCCCGACTAGATAATTCAATCCTTAAAGACGGAGATATTAGTGCAGAATTTCCTGATGAGCGAATTCTATCTCTTAACTCTTCTTTTTCTAAATCTCCGTGGTTTGCTGATTTGGCTAATTTTCTTGCAGGAGGCTGGATCCCGAAGCATTTTACATTCCAGCAGAGGAAGAAATTTTTGGCTGATGTCAAATATTATTTGTGGGAAGACCCTTACTTGTACAAACTATGTGCAGATTAAGTTGTTCGAAAATGTGTGCCGGAAGAAGAGATTGGATCTATTTTGAGTCATTGCCATGATAGAGAAACTGGAGGGCATTTTGGGGCGAATCGCATAGCGGCAAAGGTGTTGCAATCAGGTTTTTATTGGCCCACTGTGTTTCGGGATGCTCAAAGGTATGTATCCTCTTGTGATCGTTGCCAAAGAATAGGTAATATTTCTAAGAAAGATGAGATGCCTTTAAATAATATATTGGTATGTGAAATTTTTTATATTTGGGGTATTGATTTCATGGGACCATTTCCATCATCGTATGGAAATGCTTTTATACTTGTGGCATTAGATTACGTTTCTAAATGGGTGGAGGCAATTGCTACAAAAACTAATGATTCTAGAACAGTACTCAAATTCCTTAGGCGGAATATTTTCACTAGATATGGAACTCGTAAAGCAATCATTAGTGATGGTGGGAAGCATTTTTGTGATCACCAATTTAATGCACTCTTAAAGAAATATGGAGTCACACCCAAGGTAGCCACTCCCTACCATGCCCAAACTAGTGGTCAAGTAGAGGTCTCTAATAGAGAGCTAAAACGAATTTTAGAAAAGACTGTTAGTGCCTCTAGAAAAGATTGGGTGATAAAGTTAGACGATTGTTTATGGGCATATAGGACAACTTTTAAAACACCTGTAGGTATGTCACCTTATAGGTTAGTATTTGGAAAAGCATGTCACCTGCCGGTAGAATTAGAGCACAAAGCTTATTGGGCTACTAAATTTTTGAATTTTGATGTGCAAAGTGCAATTGCTAAATGTCTTTTACAGGTGAGTGAGCTAGATGAATTTCGTCATTGGGCATACGAGAGTGCTAGTTTGTACAAGGAGAAGACAAAGAGATGGCATGATAGGCACATTGTGAAAAAGGAGTTCGAGCCAGGACAGCAAGTTCTTCTTTATAATAGTCGTCTTCATCTTTTCCCAAGAAAGTTGAAATCAAGATGGACGGGTCCATATGAGGTAATTCAGGTAACACCTTTTGGAGCAATTGAGATCCACCATAGAAAGAGAGGTGAAACATTTAAAGTTAATGGACACCGTTTGAAGCACTATGTTGGAGGACGTTTCGATCCAAACACTGCGTCCGTCCAGTTTCTTGAATGAAGAAAATGGAGAAAGTGAAGCTAACGACTCTAAATTAGAACTATAAATTTTTTTTCTTTTCTCTCTCCTACAATTACTTCATTTCTGTTTGATTTTTTTTTTATTTGTGTTTTGTTATCGTTGGAACAAGGAACAAGTTTGGGGGAAGCTTAAGTGATAAAAGAAGAAGACAATTTTGAGCAGCATAAAACATGGGCTACCTTATGTTATTTTACACAGCCGTGGCCATGTTAAAAGATAAAGAGCTTGTAGATTCTAGTCTTCACCATGGGGTACCCCGTGTCAGTTTACACAGCCATGGCCATGTGAAAAAAAAAAATCTCTTCTTTTCAGGGAAGTTTCTCTCTTTTATTTTCCATATTTTCTATTTTGGTTTTTGTTTTTCATGCATTGAGGACATTGCATTCTTTAAGTTTGGGGGAGTGAGTAGTTTGATTTGTGTTGCATTGTTGTTTGGTTTATGTTGCATTGTTGATAGTCTGTTTCTTTTGTTTGGTGGGTTTGTTTTTAGGAAGTGTTTAGTTTATTTTTGTGTTTTTGGTTTGTATTTTTATTTGTTGCGTGGTGGTTATTATGCTTGTGCTTTTGATACAATCCCGAACGAAACTTTTTGATATCCCCAAAGAAAAAAAAATTTGCTTTTTATGATGAACTTTGTAATCATTTGGAGTAGTGGTAGTATCAAGTCATTGAAAGGATTCAAGCATGCTCATATCTTTAGGAATGCTGAAGAGTACCCAATTCTAGATGGTTGTGCAAATCTGGTTTATTACTTGACTTTGTTGTGTACTAGCTGAGCTTGTCTTCACTCCCTACAAAAAAAAAAATAAAAAAATAAAAAAAGTTGTATATACAGTCTTGAAATAAAGTAACTATGCTTATTTGTTTGTTTTTGAATAAACTGCTCTGCTGTTTCGAGCTTCTTAGTAACCAGGAGTATTCATGAGCCCCATGTTTACTTTTGCATCAAACCGTGGCTTGAAGTATGAGTATGCAAAGCACTTTATGTGTTGTGACATTGTTGAGTAACCGGGGGCACTCATCACAAATGTGTGCATTCGCGTAAAAAGGTGATGTGACAATTTGAGGAAGCAATTGAAAAAAAAAAAAAAGAAGAAGAAAATAAGTAGGGGGTTGAGTATAAAGTCTTGGTAAGGCATGATTGGGTTAAGGAAAGATTAGAGTTGTACAATTAGCTGGGTTGTATGTTTGGTAGCATGAATATTATTTAATGCATGTTTGCTTTCTTTTCCTTGATTTTGGGAATGCTGCGAATCCTTGATGATTACTGAGTTTATTTTTTCTGATATTTTCTTTACTTAGGGATGAGCAAAGGATTAAGTTTGGGGGAGTTGATAAGTTGCATAATTTGAGTGTTTATAGGGTTGTTTTGATGTTAGTTTAGTTAACTTCTCATTTGTTTCCTTTGTTTTTATGTTTGTTTTTGTTAAGTTTGCGATATGAATGGTTACCTATTGATTTGGATAACTTTTATGTTTTTTTTAGGCTTTGATTGAGAAGATTGGAGTATTTGAATGAAATTGGGACATAAAGCTTGAAGAAGTTGAGATTGCCCTTAAGTCTTGAAGACCACGACCATGCGTTGGTAGTTCACCATGGCCATGGTGATGGAACAAAGAGAAAATAAAGAGACCAGTAAGCACCACGGCCTAGGCTGTGGTGACTTAAATTTGGCCATGGCCAGGGTTGTGGCGAAACCTATTAGCGCGTTTTTATTGGTTTTTCTTTCCTTTTTCACTTATGACTCTTTTGGGTATTTAAGTATAATTGAGATCAGTTGTCAAGGGATGAATTTTGCATATTTTTGCTTGAAGGCTGAAGATCAGATTTAAGAGTTTGATTTTTATTTATTTTCAAGTCTGATTATGTTTTCTTTCTTCTCTATTTATTTCTTTTTTCTTAGGATGGAGTAAATCTCTTTTGTTAGGGGAGGATGAAACCTTAATTATGTTTTGAACAAATTTTTATTCTTAATACCAGATTTATGTTTATGAATTTGTGCAAGAGTTTAGGTTTAATGCTTTATGAATGTTGGATTGATTCAATTACCTTAATGATGTTTCGAATAGAGAAGTTAGGGTTTATTGCTTAATTCATATTCATAATTGTTTTATGGGGATAACATTGCACAACATATTAAAACTAGAATTAATTGAATAGAGATTCTAGGATTAATTTGTGATCCATCTAATCCATAACCGAATAGGGCGAATTAGTCGTAAGGGATTGATGAATTTATGCTTCTTAATTTCAGAGTAACCGAATAGGGATCTGTATTAAGTTGAATATTATGCCTGAATAAGGATAATTGGCCTTAGAAGAATCCTACCAATTCATAGCACAAACAGGTATTAAGAGTAGTTGTCAAGCATAATTAGGGGGAAATCAGTACCCTAACTTCATCAATATTGCAAAGTTCATCACATTATTTATTTGTTTAATTTAGTTATTTTTAATCAGTTATTTTTACACTCTAAGATTTCGTTTTCTCAAATAACGTGTAAGTAGTTTTAGGTAATTACAAATATTCGCTTTGATCTCTGTGGGACGATACTCAAACTCATCACTTTATTATTGGAACACGACTAGTGCACTTGCTAAGGTTGATTTAGTCGCATCATGTGGCATTATGTATCAACCAGGGAAAGCTAATGTGGTTGCAGATGCCCTCAATAGAAAAGTCTCTTTAGTCTAGTTAACAGTTCAAAAGTAGCTACAGTGGGAAATCATAAATGAAGGGTTAGAATTGGTGATTGAAAGACTATCTAGTATTGAAGTTTGATCTACACTATTAGAGGAAATTAAAGAAAAACAAGTAGATGATGAATTTTGCAAAGGAATTGAACAACAAATGAAAGATGGCAAAGAATCAGAATTCAAATGGGTAAATGGAATTCTGAACTTCAAAAAAGAAGTGTATGTTCCTTGGAATAAAGAATTGAGGAAGAAAATTCTAGAAGAAGCTCACAATACACTTTACTCTGCTCATCGTGGGGGTATAAAGATGTATCAGGGGCTTTTGGTGGCTAGGGATGTAACCAGATGGTTAGTGTTTCAACAAGTTAAGGCGGAGCATTAGCGTCCGTCAGGATTGTTGCAGCCACTTAGTATTCCTTCATGGAAGTGGGAGGATATTTCTATGGATTTTATCATTGGTCTTCCCAGAGTACAGAAAGGTTATAATGCCATATGGGTGGCTGTTGATAGACTAAGTCTGCTCATGTCATTCCAGTGTCAGATAAAATTTCCTTTGACTAGTTAGGTTGATCATATGTTAAAGAGATAGTAAGATTACATGGAGTACCTAGTACTATTGTCTCAAACAGGGATGCCAAATTTATGTCAGTGTTATGGTGTAGCATGCAAAAAACATTGGGTACTAAACTTAACTTTAGCATAGCCTATCATCCTTAGATTGATGGGCAGACAAAAAGGACGAATCAGATATTAGCGGATATGTTACAGGCTTGTTGCATGGATTACTAAGTAAGTTGGTGCAACATTCTTCCATGGGTTGAATTTGCCTATAATAATAGTTATCAAGCAACCATTAAAATGGCACCATATGAAGCCTTGTATGGAAGGAAAGTTAGATCTCCGTTACATTGGGACGAAATAAGAGAAAAGAATGCATTAGCTCAAGCTCTCGATCAAGAAATGACACAAAAGATGATAGAAGATGTAATGTTAATCCGAGAGAGAATGAAGTAAGCCCAAGACAGACATAATAGCTATGTAGACCCGAAAAGAAAGGATATAGAGTTCCAAGTAGGAGACAAAGTGTTTGTGAAAATCTCTCCTTATAAGAGGGTGATGAGGTTTGGAAGAAAAGGGAAGCTTGCTCCTAGATATATCGGTCCATATGAGGTACTAGAGAAAGTGGACAAAGTAGCTTACGCCTTACTAGCTAGTATAGACTGGATCCATAATGTTTTCCATGTTTCCTGTAGCGAAAGTATGTCAGTGATCCTTCACATATACTTTAAGCAAATGAAGTGACGTCCAGTTCAAGTTCTGGATAGAAGAATAAAAGAGCTCTGAAATAAGAAGTTATTGCTTGTTAAAATAATGTGGAGGAATCATAATGTAGAAGAAGCGACTTGGGAGGTTGAGCAAGATATAAGGGAAAGATATCCAGACCTTTTCAACTGAATTTCGAGACAAAATTCTTATAAGGGAGGATGATTGTAAACCCCATGTTATTATTCTGATGCCCTAAGATATGAAATTCTACCCTTTCATGTAATTTTTTTTTTTTTAATGGAAGGGTAAAATGGTCAATTTTACATGCATTTCGAGATGTGGTCATTATAAAGTGTAAGGGATAGCGTCATTGAAGAGAAATGATGGTCATAAAGTAGATTGATAAGGTTAAATGGCTTAAACAATAACCAAGGGTATAATGGTCTTTTCACACAAATCCATATGAATTAAGTATCCATAAAAGTGCACCAAGGGTAAATTAGTCATTTACCTAATGGGATTTCTTAATTACCAAGTATTTAAAAGAAGTCAAATGGCATTAAAAGAGTGTTAATCATTATGTTGTGGTGGAAATGACCAAAACGCCCTTACATAAAAAAATTATGCCAAATGACCCTTATATCTAACTTTTAATGACCAATCACAATAAAGTAGTAATAAAATAAATATCTATAAGGTTTTAAGAGAGAGGAGTCGGCTTGTACACCCCAAATGCATCATCTTCTTCTTCCTCTCTCAAATCTACCATAAAAGCCACTAATCCAAGCATTTTCTTCTCAAATTTTCTTAGGGTTCCAAGCAATTTCTTGAAGGAGATCAAGATACACCTTAAGGAGATTCAATTTGACGGGTTAAGGTAATCCCTAAAACCCTAGCTTGATGAGTTTGAATGTATTAAAGCAATTTCATGAGTGTTAATGCTTGCTATAGGTGAAGGTGTTTATTTGGAGCCAAGGAGGAGTGTTTCTTTTGAGTTTTGATTGCCAAGGTAAGGGGAACACCTAGGGTAAGTAAACCTTAATTTTTGTTATGTTAATTTGATATATCAAGTTATGGTTTGTTTATGTATTGTGTGAATTGGTGTTAGTTGAGGTTTGTGTTGGAAAAGGAGGAGGATATTGCCACTTAAGAGATTTGTAGTTGGCCGATGGTTGACACTTGTTTGCATGTGAAAGGGAGGGTTTTATGTTACTTTGACTTGGTTTGTGTTTGGGAAATGCTTGAATGATAATTGAATAATGGGCATGCAAAAGAATGTGGCATCCACCTTCCAAATACAAAAATTCTGAATTTCTTTGGAAATTCGGTTAAGGCACTAAATAAATCCTATAGCCTAACATGAAAAAGAATGGTAAAAGACACATAGTGAAATTCCTTATGTATCATGAAATTTTAAGGGAATTAAGAAAATGAGAAATATTAAGAAAATATTCATGACAAGGAATTGCGCTCAATTGACTAAAGATTTATGAAAGTGGTCATGGGTATATGATAGATAAATGAACGTTATGAATGAGTGTGTCCATAAGTTAGCTATAAATGACATGTTTGAGGAATGCGTATGTAATGTTTATGTATGTTAAAGGGAGATTTTATCCCTTATAAATGCGTTCTAAAAGATAACATATATAGCCTAGTTTAGTTGACTAATGGAGGATTTATGAAATGTTAAAGAAAGGTTTCCATGAGTCTCTTGAGGCATAAGGCTAGGATCAGAGTAATGGTATATGAGTTCCATGAGTCTCTTAAGGCGTAAGGCCAAGACCAGAGTAATGGTATATGGGTTCCAAGAGTCTCTTGAGGCGTAAGGCCCAAGACCAGAGTAATGGTATATGAGTTCCATGAGTCTCTTGAGGCTTAAGGTCAAGACTAGAGTAATGGTATATGAATTCCACGAGTCTCTTGAGGTGTGAAGACAAGATCAAAGTAATGGAAATTTTATGAAAACCATAAGTCCTTTGAGGTGGTAATTAAGAATAAGGTAATGGTTCAAATGAATCCGACCAGTTCGTAAGGATAAACGAAATGTCAAATACCTAGATAAAAGAAATAGGCATGTCATGTTTGTGAATGTTGCATGAGTCATATATGTTTAGTGTTTTAGGGTGTTTTAATTATACTATGACTTATGTGTATAAGAAAGTCAATGTGAATATCATGACTATGATTTATGACATTGACAATGAATAAAATTTTGTGAATTTATGAACGTTTTGTATGTGTAAGAAATCCATGAAAGTTAGAATAGCCATATCCCCCTACTGAGTGAATAGCGCTTAGCCCACGATGTTTATATGTTTTGTAGGTAAGGATTAAGGCATGAAGCTGGGAGAGGATTCCAAGGGATGCTATGAGCATGAAGGGATGTTTTAATGAAGACTATTGAATGATTTTGCTAGTATTTAGTGTAGTAATTATGTTCATATTTCATAATATAGTAGATATGTCCATGTTCTATAATGGAGTAAATATGTTTGTGTTATTAAAGAAAATCAAATTGCTAGTAAAGTTTGTAAAAGTGTGTATGTTCTGGTAATTATTACTATGGATTTTATGATTTACTCTAAGAAATGAAACTAAATTGTTTGACTTGTACAATTAACTTATTATAGTTTAGAAATTAAAAAAAAAAAAGTTTTTAAACTATAGATTATTCTTTAAATAGGGTTTTAAAATAAATTTCTTTCTTAGGCGTGTGTTTTTTAGGTTCTTAATGGCTAAGGGATATTTAGGAAATACTTGGCTAGGGAAGGGTTTTACATGGGAGAATGAGAGGGAAAAAAAAAGATGAGGGAGAATAGAAAGAAAATAAAGGAAGGGAAGAAAAAAAACAAGGATATTAGGGCTAGAGAATATAGAAATTGAAAACACTATTGTAGCGTTCATACCCTAATGAACATTACAAACCATTTGTATTTTGGCCCTTCTTTGATTTATTTCTAAAACTATTGGGGGAGAGTTGATTAAAATTGTCATAGTTGTCTGAAAACTCGGAATTTTCGAAAACTATAGGAGGGTAAATTGATTTTTACTCCATATATGAGTGGGGGTTTGAGTTTTGGGTAATAGGTTGGATATTGGATACCCCATAAACCAATTCAACCCATTTGGATAAATATGGGTAGAACTGGGTTCTACCCATTTCACTTTTGAGTTCTACCCATTTCACTTTTGAATGAATCCTTGGGTAAAGACAGTACGATATCTAATTTGTTGGATTCTTTTGCCACACCTAACGACCATATAGAAGTGTTTGAATTTTTCAGTAAGACTAACCATTTCTCTTTTGTTAATTAATCAATTTGGGGTTTCATATCTGCAAATTAAACATAAAGACATGACCCATTAATGATTTCTAAGTAGTAACACTCTAGCTGGAGAACAATAATCTTTAATCCGAGTAATTCGATCATTCATTTCATAAAATATATCGTATCAATCATTGTAATCAGCTATGGGCTTGAGCCAAAACATTTACTTAATTGTTACATCATTGTAAACGTTCTTTTTTTTTAATAATTCAAATAAGATGACTAAAAACCAAAGGTTTGAGATATTATAAAGGACATTAATACATTTTTTTTTAATAATAAACTTTTTGGAATTAAAAATGTTTTCCATTTTCAAAAGGATTTTCTAAAATATGAAACATTTTTTCTAAATTATACTTAATATTTTTACTTGTTTTTAAGTCCAAAATATGTTAGAAAACTACTTTAGGTAAAATACAAATTTTAACCTTATTTTAAAAAAACACATAACACAAATAATTCTTCATCAATTATTACAATTTAATAGTAAACTTCAGCTCATTACATTATGAAGAAAATAAATACAAATCATGTAAGACTTACCTCAATTCTTCAATCAGAAATTAGCTCGCATGCCTAAAGTCCCAGCCCACACGTGCGAATACTAAAATCCTATAAAGCATGCATTATAACCATTGCAATCGTTATATAATTAAAAAAAAAAAAAGGGCAGGACCTTTAAAACTCCATAAAACATCGCAATTTATTTATTCATTGCAAACTTCACTAATTAAACCTCTAGAAGCACACTGCCTTCATTGAAGAACTTTTGAAACTTTCCGGATATTTATGGACATCCTAATTCATATACGTAACGGTCTTTTAGCGAAATAAAACTGTTCAGACTATACATTTACATCATAAACTAATTTTATTATGAAACATAGAAATAATTAAACATCATGAAATTGAGCACTGCCCACAAGTTTCTAGAAAATAAATTAAATAACTAATGATGGTCAATGAACCTTAACTGTTCATGCTTTTTAGTGTCCTAAACATAACATAATAAAATCCAAATCAAATTTATAACGTATATTATTAAAAAAGGTCGAAAATCATTTTCTCAGTCACTAAATTGAAAACTATCAAAGTCCCACCAAAACCAAACACCGTTAGTTTAAATATAACGGCAAATGGGGCATAATGGTCAGTCTACGTGCAATGAAACCTTAAAACTGCAAAGGTGTTAGGACCTATATATATATATATATATACACCATAAAGGCATGTGCATGGTAGTTAACTTGACACATAAAGTAAAATGATTATTTTACCCTTGAACATACCAAATATGGAAGTTGTAAACCCTTTTGGTATGTCCAAGGGTAAAATAATCATTTTACTTTATGTGTCAAGTTAACTACCATACACATGCCTTTATGGTAAAGTGGTAAAAGCTTGATGACATTATAAGATTAAAGTTGTTGGCTTGACAAAATAAGGATGATGAAAGATTTAGGGGTAATTAAAAGATAGTTGTTAAGGGCAAAAAGGGAATTGATGAACTTAAGTAATTAAATACAAGGGATAAACATTGATATTTGTGTTAAAAAATCTAATCTCTGTCTGAGTAGTATAGGTAAGAACCTTGTGAAAATCGGCCAACTCATTATCTGCCACCTTCCATCATCTTCTTTAATATTTCTCTATTAATCCTATTTCCTCCATTAAAGTTTCAAGCAATGTTTTAAAACCCAACCCGGGATGAAACCCAGTAAAGTTTTCGGGTCCTGGGTTGACCATTTTAACCAGTTTGATTGACAAAAGCTTTTAAAATTTAGCAAATATACCCTAAAAATTGTAGTACGTCCCCATAGATTTGAAATTTAGCAAACACACCCAAAATACAAATCAACCGGCGACTAGTTGGCGACAACGACCACCCAGATGCAACTTAATTATCCCTTGAGCCCATTCCCCTTAAAATATACCTAAGATTTGGCCGAAATAGGTTTGATTTCGGCCAAATCTCACCAATGCCAGCATTCCGCACCTCACCCCACCCTTGTTATCCTCACCAATCGCCGACAAAAGCCGATTGTTGCTGTTGCCAGTTTTGTTCGATTTTCAATCATTCACTCACTAAAAATCAACGCCGTCCCCACTATTACATTCACCAGTAGTTTCTCTTCAAAAGCCCCAACATCCCGGCCGTTAATTGTTCACCGATCATCCTCTCAAATCCTAGGGTTTTGGGTGAATAGGAAAAACATAAACTTGGCAAGTTGAAGCTTCTGAGTCCCGATTCAACCAGTTAAACCAACCGAGCCGGGCCGAGTTTTAAAACATTGGTTTCAAGCTTCTTAGGTGAAATCCTTTAAGTGCTTTTAAGTGTCTTATATTTCTTATTAAGTAAATTTGGAGGTAAATTTCAATCCCTTATTTTATATGATTACTATGTATTTCAAGTTATTAAATTTTCTTGTAAGTGTATGGAACTTTAGGCTTTTACTCAGGGTAAAAATGAATCACCATCAAATATTAAACTTGCCATGATAGAACTTGAGAAATTCTTTATAAATAGAATTTCCAATGAAACTCTATAATTGAAGTTGCTACGTAAATGATTAAAATAGAGTCGGTGATAGCTCAGTGGCGGATCTAGGATTTTTGCCCGGGAGGGCCTCCGTAGCTCTACCATTATTTGTCAAACAACTAGTTAAAACTTTAAAAAATACCAAACTTTAAGCAAAATAATAATAATAATAATGCAATATTAAGAACCTAAGAGAAAATAATGCAATAACACAACACTTTCCTGCTTGAATAAATCTATGAGAAGCAAAATTTTGAGTAAATGTGTTGAGTAAACCTTGAGCGAAACTTTTTTTAATTTTTTAATTTTTGGTTTCCAAAGATTATAATATAGATTTTCATGGCTTTGATCAGTCATAGCCTAAGCTAAAATCAACCAAAACTTAAATCAAGTCAACATTGCGCTAACTTTCAATATGAATTAATAAAAAAAGGGGGGAATTTTCTTAGTATAAACATAGATAGTAACTCAAATTTCTTTAATAATTTTGAGCAGTTAAATAGTAACATTTGAAATGTAGGAAAGTGATGGGTGACGGTGAAGAATAATGTCCTTTAAAATATAGTTAATGTTTAATTTGGGAAAGTAGGTTCATTCTTAGATACAAAAAACAAAATAAACTCACAAAATCCATGTCTTTTTCCCGTAAATTAGAATAAAAAACCTCAAAAAAAAAAAAAAAAAAAAGCACGATTCAACCTAAAATAAACAAAATTGAAATGAGCAATAAAACTAACAAAACAAAAAACGAAACTAATTGTGACACCTTGAGTAGGGGAAGCTTCAACAATTTCAATTTTCAAAAGTTTTAAATGCGAATAGCATGAGAAAGAGAATGAGAGAGTAAAAAATTTTGGGGATAAAATCATAAAAGCAGGTGAAGCTGTGGAGAAAGGAGTGGAGAAAGTTTTAAATTTTTAATATGATATGAGCTTGGAATGTATATATTAATAACAAGTTTTTTATGGACCTAGATATATGTATTATAGTTCTCATTTTTTTTAAAATTTGAGGGTGGACCTAGGTATATATATTAATAACAATTTTTTGTGGGTCAATATATTAATAATTTAAAAAAAAAAAAAAATTCTAAGGGTAGGCCTCAAAGGAGTTGGATCCGCCCTTGGTGATAAGTAAGCTTTTGTATCAACTTAAACCACAAATAGAATATCCAATGAAACTTCATTTGTTGAAGTAAACTAAACAAATTAATTTTTGTAAAAGGGAAGAAAAAAGCAAAAAGCAACATTTACACACATGAAAAGATCAATATACAATCTTATGTGGAGCCATTAGCCAAATAGTACCATATATACAGAAAAACAGACCCATATCAATTTTTGTTTACTTGTGTGACATAAATTCCTCTCTCACAAAGGAGGATTACAGGCAACACTAAGGAAAATAAAATAAAATTGGGGTGACATTCCAAGAGCAGCTTCATTTCCTTCTGGAAAATGTACCAACATGCCCAATAGAACCTAAAAGATCTGCACAAAAGTGAAATAAGCATAATTTCAAATTCACCAAGTGCAAAATTTTTTTCCGAGGCCTTGATAATCAAAATGAAAAATTGTCATGCACACAAACAGAAATAATAATCATTGAACACCAAGGAGAGTAGAAAAATCTGAAATTGTTCTTCGTAATAAACATGGATTACCAATTAAGTACAAGATAATCAATGAGCAGTTATTAAATAAATCCAATTAACATGTCATAGACCTTTCAAACTGAACTAAATAAATATCGAACAAGTATGTTACAATAGTAAAGTTTAATAACCAACATGATCATTACAATAGTAAAGTTTAATAACTAATATTTGACCTTTGTGACCAATTTAATACATGTGTGACCATTGTGACATTCAAAAAATATAAAAAATTTGGAACAAACATTCTTGGAAAACTGCCAAAACTCATTCAAGTCTCTTTTCTAAGTCCAATTATGCAGATATATATACAAGCATACTTCATTCCTTGAGGTCTAGTCAAATCAGAATTACATAGACAAATTAAATATACTAGAAATTTGGAGGATAGACTTGGTTTTTCCTTAGTGGCATTGGATATTATGTGTAAAACTTTCAACACAGTAGATAGAGATAGATGACTGCAAAGAAAAATGTCAGAGGATGAAGAAAGAAAAAACAGAGCACTAAACTCTTTTCATATTTCATTATGTGAATAGTAAACTATTACAAAATTTATACTGCAGCCTATTCTTCTCCTCTGTTTGATCACTGACAGACTAAGTAAATACAAGAAATATGGTTTGTTTGATTTGCAACTTGTGTCTCCACTTGCAGGCCAACTTGTATCTGCTTTGCAACTTGTAGTGCAAGTTGTTTACCCACTTGCATGTCGTTAGTAGATGATAAAAAGTGTGAACTGAAGTTGGCACAAATTTGACCCTGCATGTTTTTTCTACAGTTTGGATCTTTTTGCTAAAGTGAAGCTTGATCTTTTGGTTAACATAGTCCCTCAAGCTGAACTTAAGTAAAAAAAAATGATACTGTAGGGAGAGGTTGAGTAAAAAAAACTGTACAAATCTTCTTTTTCAGGGATTGTTTATTTCTGCTACTAAATCCTCAGAATTTGAGGCTTGACATGCGAAGGATCGTCCCTCAAGCTCAAATGGGGAGGAGGCAGCAACAAGATGCAAATCATCATGAAGAGTTTTAAACCGAGAACCAGACAACGACTTGGTCAAGATGTCAACAACTTGAAACTGAGAAGCAACATCAAACATTTAGATTGAACCATTTTACGGACAAAGTGAATGCCAATTTCAATGTGTTTGGTGCATGCATGGAACACGGGATTGGCGGCAAGAACACCTACATTGGAGCCAGGCCACTCCAAAGAAAAGGAACACTGGAGATAGTAATATGAAGCTCACAAAAAGATTTTGGAGCCAGGCCACTTCAGTTGAGGCTTGAGCCAAGGCACAATATTGAGCTTCAATGGAAGAGAGAGCTACCACATGTTATTTTTTGGAACTCCATTGGATTAAATTGGACCTAAGAAAGAGACAATAACTGCTGGTAGATTTCCGATTAGACAAGTTACTTGTCCAGTCGGCATCCATATATTCTTCAAGGTGCAAGGTAGAACTCTTTTGAAAGGTAAGGCCATGACTCAAGTGCCCTAAAGATAATGAAGAACATTCTTACAGGCTTGCCAATGATTAGTTGTTAGACCTTTTAGGAATTGGCTCAACTTATTAACAGCAAAATATATGTTTGATCTAGTCATTGTAAGATACTAGAGAGCACCAATAAGACTGCGATACAAGAAAGGCTGACCAAAAGGAGGTCCATTATCAAACTGCAACTTAGAACCAAGCACCATGGGTGTAGAACACG
Source organism: Pistacia atlantica (assembly GCA_026229545.1). NCBI lineage: Eukaryota > Viridiplantae > Streptophyta > Magnoliopsida > Sapindales > Anacardiaceae > Pistacia > Pistacia atlantica. Next base: position 19,768,686 of record CM047909.1, on the reverse strand, counting down.
GGTTGCAATGTTGCATACCAAAACGCTAGAGAACTTCTTTAGCATACTTTTGCTGATTTACTTGAAGACTATAAGGTGTATGAATGGCAGAAATGCCAAGGAAGTAATGGAGAGGACCAAGAATTTTAAGGCCAAAGGTTTCATCCAAACAAGTGACAACATGTTGAATAAGAGAAGCATTATTACTAGTTAACAGGATGTCATCTACATAAACAAGTATGTAGACAACTGTAGTATCTTGATGATAGTAGAACAAGCTAGAGTCTGATGTAGAATTAGTAAAATCGTGACTAACCAAGGCTCACTTAACTTGTCAAACCATGCCCGGGGTGCTTTCTTTATCCCATACAGGGCTTTGTGAAGTTTGCAGACGTATGATGGTTTGGAAGAATCAACAAACCCCTTTGGTTGAGACATATACATATACTCGATAAGGTCGCCATTGAGAAAGGCGTTGTTAACGTCAACTTGTTGCACGTCCCGTCTATTATAGACAGCAAGGGAGAGTATAACTCGAATAGTGGAAGCTTTAATAACAGGAGAAAACATCTCAAAATAATCAATGCCAAGAACCTGATGAAAACCTTTCACGACAAGCCACGCTTTATACCGTTGAAGACTTCCATAAGCATTTAACTTGACCTTAAAGACCCAGTTATTCCCAACTAAGGTCATCTCACCTGTATATGGGACTAAAGTCCATGTATGATTGGCTTGTAGTGCATCAAATTCGGCTTTCATGGCTTTGAGCCAAAGAGGATGCTGAAGAGCATTTGCAACAGAGGAAGGTTCTATATGATTTTTTGGAAGGATGGAACTAATAAGAGCTTTTGCTTTATGTCTGGTTATCATGGGATGGACATTTTGAGTGGGATGGTGAGATAAAGGAAATGAGGGTAAAGGTGTTGTAGTATGATAACCCCTAAGGCCAACCTCTAGCTGAAAGGAAGGAAGGTGCGAGGAGGTGTTGATGATAGGTGTTGTGGAGGTAACATAATTATGAGCAGTAGATGTAGTGGAGGATGGTGATAATCAAGAGGAATTTGGCACAGGCTATTTAAAGAAGAAAAATGAACTGGAATTTTCCAAGGCTACGGACAGTTCGTGGTTATGGTGGGAGCAATTGTAAGAGTAAAATTATGAGCAAAAAGGAAGACTTCCTCATTAAGGTTTACGCTTTGAACAATGTAGACCTTTCCATGAACATTAAGACACAAATATCCCTTATGATATGAGATATATCCCAAGAGAACACATTGCTCGGAATGGAAGGCAAACTTATGTTTTTGGTAAGGTCTGATGAAAGGAAAGCATTGGCACCCAAAGATCCGAATAGCATGGTAGTCTGGGGACTTGTGGAGGAGCTTTCGAAAGGGAGTTTGATTATATTAAACCACTATAGGTAACCTGTTAATTAGGTACACAGCCTTGTGGAATGCAAACCACCAATATTCAAGTGGCATGGAAGCTTGGGCCAACAATGTTAATCCCGTCTCAGTCACATGCTGATGTTTGCGTTCTATTTTACCATTTTGTTGGTGTGTGTGAGGGCATGGATGCCTAAAATGTATTCCTCGGAGCAAAATATATAACTAAAGGGCGAAACTCTCCACCCCAATATGATTGAAAGGTCTTTATTTTCTTATCAAATTGTTGAGCATCCAGTTGTACAAACTATTGTATTATATTGTTAACTTTAGATTTGAGCTTCATTGGATAGATCCAAGAGTACGGAGTGTAGTCATCAACCAACAGTAGGTAATATCTATAACCAGTAGCTGAACCAATAGGGGCAGGTCCCCAAACATCTGCAAAAACAAGCTCAAAGGGCATATGTGTTTGCGAATTAGAAGAAGCAAAATGACTTTGATGAAGTTTCCCATATTAACATGCTTCACAAAAACTAATTATGTTTAAGCTATGATCTTTTATATTCAAATTTATAACAAGAGTGTTAAGTACAGAGGAATGAGGATGACCAAGTCTTCTATGCCATAATGTCCCACTTTATCAATAGCTAAATGTAAAGATTCATTATTTGCTATAGTAATAACTGAACATAAAGGACCAAGACTAGATGAGTTATTCAAATTTGCAGTGATAGATGTAGCAGGCTTTGAACTGATAGAGGAGTCTGCCGTATTAAGAAACACTTAAGGAAATTGCAGTTGTGGAGATATTATTGTGGAGGACTCAACCTATTGATTGTGGAAGCCAATTGGAATGTCAAGCTGATAGAGTCCATTATGTACATAGCCTTTAAGTAGAATCACATGTGATGTCTTGTCCTTAACAACACATTCATCCGCAGAAAATTCAATAACCATATTGTTGTCACATGCCTAGTTAGTAAATACGCGAATTATACGACAATCCGTATAATTCGCGTATAAAATGCGTATTTACGTACTTTTCAAATGACTGCCGAATAATTCGCGAATTATTGGAATATCCGTATAATTCGCAAATAATTCACAAATTATTGCAAAAACAAAAAAACTGATTGAAACGACGTCGTTTTGGTGGGGGAAGAAGAAATATGTGGGTAAGGGAAGAGATTATTTGCGAATTAACCACCATCTCACGCGTCCCCACTTCCAGCGTAGCCCCTCACCGAGTACAACCCCTAATGATTTTCATCCCCGCTATGGAATTTCAAGATTTCTTTCATAATTTTTTTCATTCGTTGATTCTGATTTCGGTGGCTGATGATTTTAGTTTAAACTTTAAAGTGTTATTTTGGAAAGGAAGGTAGGTTGGGTGGCCACTGGGGATTCACTGGAAGGTGGAGGCTTTGGGAAGGAAGGGGTGAGGGTCTATGAGGTGGTTGGGCTTTGCGGAAGTGGGAAGGGCTGATGATGGTTTGCTGCTTTGCGGCAGCTGTGTGGTGTGAGACTGTGAGAGTGAGTCGGTGGGTGCTGGTGAAGAATAAGCGATGGTGTTTTATCCAGAAAAAGATTAACAAATCCTTTTATGAAATTATTTTATTTATTGATTAATCCAGAAAAAGATTAACAAATCCTTTTATGAAATTATTTTATTTATTGATTAATCTTATATTTCAAGTTGCATTGTAACACTAATCTTTTATATAGATTTGTGAGACAAAATTTTAGTTCTTGATTTAATATAATTTAATGGATTAATGGGAAGTTAAAATCGGTTGCATTTAATATCAAACTTATCAAGTTTTAAATTAGTAAAAAATCATGACTAAATATTGTGTTTGAGTCTGGAAACTATAATTTGAATATCAGTTATATATTATATATTTGTGTTATTGGTTAATTGAATACTTTGCATTTGAAATGCCATATTGATTCTAACTAAGTAATCCATAAAAGTGTTAAAACTAAGATTGATATTGTCGTATTTTTCAAAACTTATTATTAACAATGCATTGTATTAAACCTGTAAATGCCTGTACCGTATTTTTCCCATATCCGAATTTTATGGCCAAATTTTTATAAACGTATTTTTCACCGTTTGTTGTATTATACCCGTAAAATTCCCATACCGTTTTTTTGCCATACCCGTATTTACTAACTAGGGTCACGTGTAATCTTTGAAATACTTAGAAGATTTTTTGTTACTTGAGGTACACAAAGAATATTTTTAAGTTGTAAGGACTTGTTTATGCAAAAAGGAATAAGGGTCAAACCTGTGTGAGAAATGCCAAGACATTGACCATTGCCCACTTGAAGAGACTCTAAACCATCGTATTGATTTTGAAGGAAAGATTTTGTAAATTTGGAGTGACATGGAGAGTCGCTCCTAAATCAATATACCAAGTGGGATTTGCTACGGTGAATGGAGTGACTGTTGAAGCTATTGATTTTCCAACTGAGTGGTTTTTCATATGCGTTTCTCCTAAAGAATCATAAGATGACTGTGTTTGATCTGCATGAAAGGTTTAATAGGTGTACTGAGACTGATTTGCTGGTGCTAAGTTTTGAAGTTGTACTAGATTGTGACGTATAGGTGAAGAGATAGAAGGAAACTGATTTAGACCATGGCTGAAGTATGGTTGTTGTGTGCTTACAAAATAGACTTGAGCAGGAGATGTCATTTGTGCAGATTGTTGTGTCATATTATAGTCCATTCCAAAGTGAGATTTATGATTTTGATTCCCTTGAAAGTTAGTGTCAAAACTATGGTAACATTGAAGGGCCATGTGACCATTTTTCCCACACAATTGACAAAATAATCTGGGCTTATAGAAATTCCTGCCTCTGCCTCTACCGAAACTTGGATTATAATTCTGGAAATTTTAACCAATTTGATAGGAATTTATGTGTTCATTTTGGTTTGGAGGTAGAGATTGAGTGAGATGTTGTGTTGGTTGTTCTGAACTATTTTGCAGTGGCATGTTTTGAGTTGAAGAAAAAAACTGTTTAGTTGCTAGGAATGCAGCAGCTTCATGAAAGCCTATATAAGCTGCATGTTGTTTTTCCAACCTCATCTCATGTTTATGTAGTAGGAATTGAGCTTCCTGTAGAGATACTTCACTACTCCTTGACATTAAGGTTGCTACCATGGCATCATATTCAGAGCCAAGCCATCAAGGATATATAATAGCTATTCTTCATCATTTATGGTTACTCCACTAGCAGTAAGAAAACTAGCAATCTCCTTCATCTTCAGTACATATTCGTTTATGCTAGAGTTTTCTTTCTTAGTGTTTTGCAACTGATTTCTTAAGTGCAACACTCTAGCCTTAGAATCACTCAAGAAATGCATCTCTAATGTGTGCCATATATCATAGGCTGTCTTACAATTTGCTACGTGCCTAAATATAGTTTCAGATATGGATGAGATTAACCAGCTAAATAGAAATTGATCTATTTTCTGCCACATGATATGATCAGAGTTGATTACTTTCTTAGATTCATCGGTTGAGGATAGAATAAAAGCAGAGGGATATGGTTTCTCACCTGTGACAAAACTTAAGCTTTCAAGATTGGGAAGACTTGGGATTTCTAATATGCGTAGTTCCTTTCTCCTAGCTTCATAATGATAGTGGGCAAAGTGTTGTTCAGAGTTGTGGATGAGAAGGAGTTTGTCATTTTCTCAATCAAAGCAACATTGAAAGGTGAAGGCGTATTTGGATCTGCCATTGACGTGTGGCAAGATAGCTCTAATACCATGTAAAACTTTCAGCACAGTAGAGAGAGAAAGATGACTGTAAAGGAAAATGCAAGAGGATGAAGAAAGAAAAAACAACGCACTAAACTCTTTTCATATTTCATTACGTGAACAGTAAACTATTACAAAATTTATACTCCAAACTATTCTTCTCCACCGTTTGATCACTAACAGACTAAGTAAATACAAGAGATATGGTTCGTTTGATCTGCAACTTGCGTCTCCACTTGCAGGCCAACTTATATCTATTTTGCAACTTGTATTTCCCACTTGCATGCCATTGGTAGATGATAAAGCCAACTTGTATCTGTTTTGCAACTTATAGTGCAAGTTGTTTTCCCACTTGCATGCCGTTAGTAGATGATAAAAAAGTGTGAACTAAAGTTGGCACAAATTTGACCCTGCATGTGTTTTCTACGATTTGGATCTTTTTGCTTAAGTGAAGCTTAATCTTTTGGTTAACATTACGAGATGATATAGTATAGTCTATCTCATGCTATGCTTTATCAGATTTCTCATTAAGAATCTTGTTATGATATATGCACATATGGTACAGTTTCTATCTACCTACTTTCAAAAAATTCTATACAAATATAATTCGAAGGAATAGGCCATTTGGTCAGGCTTGTCCTAATTGGCTTTTTCCTCGCATTCCAAATATGTTCTTCCATTTCACAAATCAAGGTCAATTTCACACCTACACGAGATTGATGATTGATATCTATAGAGATCCTAGTGCAAACAAGTATATATGAAGATCAAGAAGAAACAAACAAAAGTAATTATAACACAAGAACCACAATCAAATGTTTAATCAAGATAAAGTTATTGTCGGACATATATATCTAAACCATGATTGCAATGATATAAAAATATGTAGATAAAGAATTGCCACAAAGATCAAGTTATTATACCCATATGTACAAATCACATTAAAAGAAGTAAAGAAAACGAACATAAGATGTAGCTTGCAGGATACCTCGTTGAAGGAAATATTACTAGGGATACTGCAGAACATTCCTTATTTATAATATCCTAAAAGTCTGTAAACTATCTCTAAAACAGTCAAAGCTAGTACAATTGTCGCAGAAAAGAAAGCAACGCACTCCAGGGGCTTATAAAATGTTCGTGAATAAATTGAGCCATCGAAGTCATGAATTTGTTGTCATAGCGTCTTTGGATTTTACTTTTGACATCTCGATATATATTAGGATTTGACACTAAGTTTGTGCCTATCTCATTAAAGAGTTTAGCCACTTCTTCATTACTACCCAAAAAAATTATGGAGTATTTGCTTATCTCGCAATTCTTTAACATCTTGGGCTTGGTCAATGAGTATGTCGAGAATGTAACATCCACTTTGAGGTACATCTTTGATTCATGTTCATTTTCCATTTTAAATGTTGTTTGTTGGCCCTAAGTTAATTGATATGTGTTCTTGTTGTTTGGTTGCCCTTGGTTAAGTTTGTAAGTTGTTAGAATTGCTTGGATGCCCTGAATTTGGTGAAGTCTTGGCGGAATTTGGGAAATGTAGACTTCTCTGTGGTGAAGAAAAATCGTCGTCGCCGCGAGTAGGCTCTGTATTTTTTCGCCGAGGCGACGAGCTGGCTGATTTTCCTTATGAAGTTTCTAGAGAATTTTTCCATAGGGGTGAAGTGACCATTCTACCCCTAATTAGTAGGAAAAGTGGGGAGTGAAATGCAAGGAAATGTAGACTTCACTGCGGCGAAGAAGAATCGTCGCCGCGGCGACGTAGGCTTTGTATTTTTTCACCAGGGCGACGAGCTAGCAGATTTTCCTTGTGAAGTTTCTACAGAATTTTCCATAGGGGTGAAGTGACCATTCTACCCCTAATTATCAGGAAAAGTGGGGAGTGAAATGCAAGGAAATTTCATGGAGAATATTTTAGAATGGGGGTGAATTTGTAAAGAATTAAAGGACAAGGATAGAACTTTCAAGAAAATGCAAGGGCAAAATGGGAAAGAGTGTTTGTTTAAATGAGATATTAAGGGCTCAAGCACACAAACCCTCTCATTTGCTTTCTCCCACATGCCACCTCTACCCCCAATTCTCTCATCTTTCCATCAATTTTCCAAGGTTGATTTGAGGGTTTTGGTTGGATTTCTATAAGGATTTGATCCTAACTATCAAGAGGTAAAGATTCTTGGTCTATATGAGATTAATTGGTGTTGGTATGGAATTCTTATTAAGTTTATGCTTAGGGTTTGAGAGAAGAAGCAAGTCCAACAAAGATAAAGAGCTTCTAGTGGAAGAACTCAAGCAAAAGTAAGTAAATCCAACCCAAGCTAAGATCTAAGCAATCAAATGATTTGATATGCATGTGTATACTTATGATTTTGAGATTGATTGCTGAGAATGTGATTGTTGATGAGATGATGGCCTTTGATGAGTGATTTTTGAGCCATGAGAAGTAGAGTTAAGGTTGTGATGGCCAAGTGAAGTTTGGCTGAATTTTAGAAGAAATTGAGTAGAGAATTTTGAAGTGCTTTTCCTGGCCAGGTTTAGATTTGTTGTAGAGGAGTTTTACTCCAATTATGGATGGCCCAAGAAAGAAATAGAATTATAGTTGAATTAGAGTTTATGTATGCATGCTTATTGTTTGATGAAATGCTTGAGAGAAGCATATGCATAAGTAGAGAAACTTATTTTTGTGCAACATTGCATATTTGCATTACATGATTGCAGCAAAGAAAGAAACATAAGTATGAACCATCCACATGCATATATTTGCATATGCATTAGCACTTAAAGAAAGAATAAAGAATTTTAAGAATAAAGAGAAAGAAAGAAAGGCACTAAAAAGTTAAAGAAAGAAAAGTGCTAACGAAGAGAAAAGAATAGGTTGTTGCGATGGGGAACTCGTGGGTGATAAGAAGAATTTCTCACATACATCCCACCTAATTGAGTGGCATAAACAATTGTATGGCCTGTAAGAGTGTATGTGGATGATGGCTGTATCGAGAAGAATGTCCTACATGCATGCCACCTTAATTGAGTGGCATAAGAAGAAGACATAATTTGTACAATCCGCAAGAGTGCATGTAGATAAGGACTGTACTCACTCACACAGCCAATGTTCCAAATCCATGCATCAACTAAGTCCGATTGGCATAAGAATAAGAAAAGAAAGAAAAGAAAGAATAAGAAAGAATGAGAAAGCTTGAGCACATAACAAAAGAAAAGAAAAGAAAAGAAGTGCTTGAGCAAGCAAGAATAGAAAGAAAAAAAAGAAATATAATAAGAAATAGAAAAGAAAAAAGAAAATGCATTTCTATGCATTACTGCATGTGCATTGCATCCATTCATATTACCATGATTTCCATCATGGTTAGAAAGAATACAAAGAAAGAGTAGAAAGAAAGAATAGAAAGAATAGAAAGAAATAATAGAAAGAAATAATAGAAAGAAGGAATAGAAAGAAAGAACAGAGAGAAAGAAAGAACAGAGAGAAAGAAAGAACAAAAAGAATTAGAAAGAAAGACAAGAATAGTGAGAACTAGAAATAGAGAAAGAAGAAAGAAAGAATGAAGGAGAGAAAGAATAGAGTAAGGAAAGAATCAAAGAATAAGGTGCGGGGATAAAGGAGTAGAGGATTTACTTACAGAGCATTTTCGTGCTCACCCCGTTATTCTTCTATGTTTTGCAGGAAATAGGTAAGGAGCGGTTGGATGGACGTAAAAAAGCTGAGAGGAATGGCATCACTGTCCACCATTGCTAAAGTTTTGTATATGTTATTTAGTAATTGTAAAGCATTATATTTTATAAGTAAAGAAAAATTTGGCCCAACTATTTGTTTCGTATGCTATGTATGTATGTTTTTCATAGTGTGTGTTTTAGGTATATTAGTAGAAAGGAAGTTATTACAGAGAAATGCTACATAAGAGGAGACCCCAAAGTCATTTAGAAAATCTGGACACATTCCGTAAGCGATCAAGTTCAAGAACTTGGATGCAGTTGAGTCGTCCCCTTGAATAGAAGGAAGACTCAAAGTTCCAAGATTAAAAGTAATGTCTCTCAAATAACCCATGCCACTAGGCCTTAACCGAATCCCTGCTGCTTTAAGCTCCTCAACATTACAGAAAAACTGCAAATCATTTGAAGTTATGTACAGAATTTGTAAATCATTTCTCACTTGTGAATCTTAATTATGCAGATGGAGAAAATTCACTGAATGAGGAGGGTGAGTGTTATAGGTGGTTGGAAGATATTGAAGTGCCAGAGAATTCACAAATGGATGAAATTGAGTACTTAGGTCCACAGATTGGTGGTAAATAGAAACTAGCTATCTCATTTTTAGAAAGTTTCACATTATAATCTATTTTCTTCTGTCTTAAGATAAATTTCTTTCTTTCTTTCTTTCTTTTTTTTTTTTTTTTTTTTGTATTTATATGTAATACAGGAGATATCTTTTTGTTGGGTTGAAATTTCACAATGTTGATAGCAATGTATCTTTTCATGTATTTGATGCACAACACGATACACTTTTGTTGACAAAGAAAACAATGGCCATTTTAGGTTGCAACTAGACCATTAAAATTGTAGTTGATCATTTATATTGGTTTTGAACAAAAAGATAAGATTGATACAAATTAGAAATAGGGAGTCAATTAGCCTTTGAAGTTTGAATAAGTCATGGGAGGCAACTTCTCTCATCTTTTTCAGCCTTCATTTCTAATGTTAATTCAGTCATTGAAAACGACAATTCTTGAGTATCTTTAAATGCCTTCGTAAATTTTCTAAACAGCTTCATCAATATTATACATACATATAGTCCACAATAAGTTTGTTTTTTGAAGTCAAATTGAACGAAATGAGTAATGTTATTTATATAATATTAATTCTAGAGGAACCTTGTTTGTGTCAAGTCAATGACTTGGCTGAAGACATGTAAAAAATGGGCTGTCCATCGTATTTTCTAGGCCCATTTGGTCGATTGTGCTGTACCAACTTAAAATTCGGAGTTGTTTTCCACTAAACTACTAATTCTTAAATAGTTTACTAAAGGAGTTTCACGGTGTATGGAAGTTTAGGCTTTTATTCGGTGTGAAAATGAATCATCATCAAATAGTAAACTATTTTTTGGGTAAATGGTAATAGTATAAAGAACGAAAAGTACAATCTAAAAAAGAGATTACCCTTAAACACTGGAACCTTGGACAGGCCCAAGGCACCAAGAACTTGAAAAAAAAAAAAACAGTGTCTACCATGGGCACAAGCTAAAAAAGAGCCTAAATGTTCCACCAATCACCTAAAAAGTGTCTATACAAAAAACTAACCAGTCCATCACCAAAAAAAGGATGGCTGGAGTAAAAAAAAAAAAACCCCAGGTGAAAGTAAATGTAAAGTGAACAATCAGTAATATTACACTCATAAACCATTTTTACTTACTAACTTTCTCTCATAAACGCAACGTAGCAGCTAGTAATTGGTTAACACGCAATAGGTTTTGTTTGGCCAACAATGGGTCCCGTCTTATCAAATGCAAACTGACCAATTACGAACTACCAACTCAGCGTTTGTGAGAAAAAGTTGTGAAAAGTGTTTGTCAACCTACTTTATTCGTGAACAAAACAAAATCTATAGATTGACCTCCACAGGTGCAACTACTAAACAGACCACGAAGAGAAATACCCACATTCCTATTGTTAGAAACCTTGCAATTACCGAAACAGACAATCCAGCTACCAGCCAAACTAAGTTAGAACACAAACCCACTAAGTGGCCAGAAAATGTCCCGATAATCTTGGATAAAAACTCCCAAAAACTTGCAACGTCAAATGCAAAATTAACTCGAAAAGGAAATAACATCTACATAAATTAAGCATCCAGTATCCATGTAGCCTCATTTGCCAAACCATAAGGAAAGTAAACTGCCTCCTAATAGGCCTGCAAACACTAGCAAATTCCTATAAATGACCTGCCAAAACACTCCAGAAAAAAGCCATGGGCATAAAGAAGAGGTTGGCAGCAAGCAAGGAAACTAACAGGAAGCAAGTGTAAGCTAAGACATTCTACAAGCCTCCATAAAAGCAGTAGCAAAAAGGGATAGAACCCCCTATATGAGAATTTACAAAAGCAGCGGGGAGATGGAAAATAAGGAACCTACACATGTACACACTAACAATAATGCTATTGAAATCTAAACACCCAGTAACCGCAGATGGGGAGCTTGTCATCACGGGTGTTAGCAAGACACGCCCCTTATGGAAAAGAGAGCAATTAGAAAGAGAATACCTGCACAAATGTTAAGAGATCGCAAAGCGGAAAACATACATTCGAGATAAATAATATAAGATTAAAATCGTACCACACAAAGAGACACGATATTTACGTGGTTCGACATAATCTACCGACATCCATGGATGAGAGAAATCCATTATAGTTTTATGAGCACGATATACAATAGTACATAACACCATAAACCTGGTACATAAAGCAAAGTGGAAACAATTTTAGTTTCTAACCACGCTTAACCCAGTAGCTAGAGTGGAAACAGTCTTAGTTTCTAATACACTCCCCATGGTGTTTAATAACCCTTATATTAAATACTTTGTGTTCTCACATTCTCTTATTCTCTCATAATCTTGAATTGGTTCTCACCCTTGTATTTATAAGTATCATATGTGATATTCTTTTCCTAATAGGATTCATATTTCAATTCCTACTAGGACTTCTAAAATTCTATTCCTATTTACTATTGAATTTTTTATTAAATAATTTTCCTAAAGACATACAATTTCACATGGGAACAAATAGGAAAGCGAGCCACAATATTCCAACAAAAAGGACCATAGCGACAGCAACAGAAAAACTAGTTTCCTTTTGGAGCCAACTACCATCCCAAGATCTGTCTTCAATGTAGGCAGCTATGCCCACCCTATAAGGGTCTTTGGAACCCTTCCAAACACATAGGAACCAACTGCTAATCAAGACATACAGGAAGAAAACAGATTAGTTACTTGACTTGATACAGCTCAGCAGAAATATTAGTTATCAAATATTAAACTTGCTATGATGGAACTCGAGAAATTTGCAAGCAACATTTATCACACATGAAAAGATCAATACACAATCTTATTTGGAGCCATCAGCCAAATAGTATTATATATATAGTAAAACAAACCCATAACATTAAAACAAACCCATAACTAAACACATTTATGTTCATGATTCAGTTTTCGGTTACTTGTGTGACATAAATCCACTCTGACAAAGAAGGATTACAAGCAACGCTAAGGAAAAATAAAATAAAATTGGGGGCAGCATCCCAAGACCAACTTCATTTCCTTCTAGAAAATACACCAACATGCCCAATAGAACCTAAAAGATCTGCACAAAAGTGAAACAAGTAAATTTCATATTCATCCAGTGCTAATTTTTTTTTCGAGGCCTTGATAATCAAAATGAAAATTTGTCATGTACACAAACAGAAATAATAATCATTTAACACTAAGGAGAGTAGAAAAGTCTAAACTATTCTGAAACTGATCTTTTGTAATAAACATGGATTACCAATCAAATACAAGAACTATCTAATTAGTAAGCAGTTGCTAAATAAATCCAATTAACATGTCATAGACCTTCCAAACTGAACTAAATAAATATCAAACATGTTACAATAGTAAAGCTCAATAACCAACATGATCATTAAAATGTGTAATCGAATGTCAAAGAATATATTTGATCTTTGTGAAAGTTAAAGATGTAACCAATTTGATACATGTGTGATCATTGTGACATTCAAAGACAATAAAATAATTTGGAACAAACATTCTCGGCAAATTGCCAAAACTCATTCAAGTCTCTTTTCTAAGTCCAATTATGCAGCTATATATGCAAGCATACTTCAATCCTTAAGGTCTAATCAGAATTACATAAATAAATTAAACATACTAGAAATTCGAAGAATAGACTTGGTTTTTTCCTTGGTGGCATTGGATATTATGAGATGATATAGTATAATCTATCTCATGCTATGCTTTCTGAGATCTCTCATTATGAAGCTTGTTATGATATATGCACATATGGTATGGTTTCTATCTAGCTACTTTAAAAAAATGCTACACAAAAATCATTCAAAGGAATAGGCCATTTGGTCAGGCTTTTCCTAATTGACTTTTTCCTCAAATTCCAAATCTGTTCTCCCATTTCACAAATCAAGGTCAATTTCACACTTACACAAGATTGATGATTGATATTTATATAGATATCCTAGTGCAAACAAGTTATATATGAAGATCAAGAAGAAACAAACAAAAGTAATTATAACACAAGAATCACAATTAGATGTTTAATCAAGATCAAGTTATTGTCAGTCATGTCATCTAAACCATGATTGCAATGAAATAAAAATATGTAGATAAAGAATTGCCACAAAGATCAAGTTATTGTAGACATATGTAGTACATCACAATAAAAGAAGAAAGTAAAGAAAACAAACAAAAGATGTGGCATGCTGGATACCTCGTTCAAAGGAAAAACTGTTAGGATATTGCAGAAGATCATTTATTCCTTATTTATAATATCCTAACATTGTGTAAACTGTCTGAGCAACAGTCGAAGCAAGTGCTATTATCGCAGCAAGGAAAGCAATCGCACTCCAGGGGCTTCGGAAATATTCGTGAAAAAATTGAGCCATCGAAGTCATTAATTTGTTGTCATAGCGTCTTTGGATTTTACTTTTGACATCTCGATATATATTAGGATTTGACACCAAGTCTGTGCCTATCTCATTAAAGAGTTTAGCCACTTCTTCATCACTACCCAGAAAATTATGGAGTATTTGCTTATCTCGCAACTCTTTAACATCTTGGGCTTGGTCAATGAGCATATCGAGAAATACTACATAAGAGGAGACCCCAAAGTCATTTAGAAAATCTGGACACATTTCGTAAGCGATCAAGTTCAAGAACTTGGATGCAGTTGAGTCGTCCACTTGAATAGAAGGAAGCCTCAAAGTTCCAAATTCAAAAGTAATGTCTTTCAAACAACCCGTGTCCCTAGGCCTGAACCGAATCCCTGCTGCTTTAAGCTCCTCAACGTTGCGAAAAAACTGCAAATCATTCTCAATTGGTTGTCCAACTATGGCGCATGACATTTGGTTTTCCTTGTCATCAAGTCGGAGTAGTCTTGTTCGCAAAAGGTCCAGAAGATGTATTGGATTTTCTTTTTCCAACAACTTATGATCCAATTGCTCATGCTTCTTTCTTGGGGCCTTGATGATACCAAAGACGAACTTCTCAATTGATATTATCATCGGCGTTTGGTTACTCATGCAGCTCATTATTAATTTGAGGACTCTGTAAGGAAGTTGGTTCTCCAATAAGAACAGATCTTGCTGTACATATACCAAGTAGTCAATTTTAATACCTTTTTCTTTGAACTCCTTAATCGTGGTATCTTCCTTATCAGTCACAGCAAAATCTATATAATGAAGTAGTGCACATCCATCTACAAAAAACATCCATGCAAGGTCATCATCATCAGGGAATGGTGCGGTTGCCTCCTTCTCATAGCACTCCCTCAGATCTTTGATCTCTCTCCTAACTTCGGAATATAATATTTCTCTATTCAAAGCATTCTTTTTGATGAATAGAGAAGCTAATTTGAGTTTTAGCATTTATGTGTTCTTCAAATTTGGATTATTATGATGGTAAGGACCAATTGCCATCACCCTTGGCTCATAGTGCTTGGTAAAGTTGTTTTTGTCGCGCAAGATAGATGGAACTTTTTGTATCTTTTGAGGACAAGTCACTTGCACTATGGCACCATCCAAAGATTTGAACTTCTCCACAGGACTGATAGTAATGTCTGACCTGACTTCCTCCTCAATGACGTTGTTTAAATAGCTCAGATTCCCCAATCCACGACGTTGATCTTCAAACATTGAATTGTGAGAGTCCTGCCCCTAAAACAAATATTCTAGATTAGGCTTAATATTGAAGACAATAATATTGATATCGTAATTTGATCCGTTTTTTCGAAATAAAGAAATATTAAGCCACGCATAAATGAGTAGCAAAACTCTTTATTTATAGAAAAGTTGGCCAGAATTATTTGAGTTCTTATTTCATACGGACTACTTATTTTTGAGATTGGAAACCAAATTTCTGGAATATGCGCTGTTGGACCTATGAAAAAAACCATGATTATCCAATTAAAACAAAATTCAGGAATATAAAATCTTTTATTATTACTCAATATAATAAAATGAATATAGATATTTAACTCATTATTAAATATGAACCAGTCAAGTAAGGCTGCAACTGAATAATTGGTCTTACCGGAATGTGTGATTTTGATACATGATCTGCCATTACAGCAGTAGTTACTTGATCGCCTCCAGCTGTTTCGTCTTTTCGTTTCCCAGAACCTTGCTTGATGTAGATCTAAGAATGTTTAAACGTACTGAGTGATGGTGTGTTTGCACAGCATGCAGTAGTGTTTTGACTGTTGATTTACAGCCGTCTGAGGGTTTTTTATTCTAACAAAAGTAACAAGGGCGTAGTGGAGATGGTTGAAGTGGGCTGAAGTTTTTAAAATCTATGGCCATAAGAAAAGTTTCCAAGTTATTATTCGAGTGGAAAGCTACTTCTATTATATTTGATGAGTTTGAAGGACAATGTGTCGGTGGCCTAATGGGCAATACCCCTTTTACTTAGCCAAAACAAAGCTCCCAACTTTTTTTTTTTTTAACTATAATATAATAAATATGTTAAATATAAAAGTCGTAGGAGGGACATGAGGTCGCCCTACAAGCCTACAATTAAAGTTGTGGAAATCCATGGCCATAATAAAAGCTTCCATTCTATGTTAATAAAGAAACGCTCATGTCTGATATTAACAATGAAATCTTCAATCTAACAATAAGTTTTTAATAATGAGGCCTGTGTTTGGGGTATTATTTCTACCCTATCTATCCAAAATACATATTTGTTTTCTTATTCTAAAAATCTAATTCTATTTTATTCAACCACTTAAACCTTTTAGGTTTGTTAATTTAACTAAATACCTCTAATCATAAAAGTTTATAAATTAACAAGAATACCCCCATCCACCCACAAATTCTCGTTAGTTCCCGGTATTTAACCGGCGGGGGGAGAGAGGGTATTTTTGTTAATTTTAAAACTTTTATTATACAGGGTATTTAACTAAATTTATAAATATAGGAGATTAACAAATAAGTTTACCAAACACATTTTTAAATTCAAATATTACTTTGTAATAATAACCCAACTCAATTTTTTCAAAAATATTACTCAAAATAATAAAATAAACACACCTGAGGATTTGAAGTTTCAAATTTTTCTCCGAAATTTTTAATAATTTAGTTTGAAAGAGAAAGCAAAGACAAGGACAATTTGGTGATGGCCAAACGGGCTCTACCACTTTTAAATACCCATTACAAATTAAGGCTCTCAATTTCTTTTTGAGTTGTGCTTCTTCTATTCTTTACTTCCTTTTTTTATATCACTTTACTTCTTGTCTCTCCTACTCTTAAAACTTTCTTATTCTAAATTTCTAATGAAATTGCTTTTCCTATTCACATCTTTTTTTTCTTTGCACCGACAGATTCTCGAAAATTATTGTGCCAAAGGAATTAATTCAATGGCTTTGGGGTCATAATAATCTTACAAATCTATGAAAATAGGGGATAATGACAATTTCCTACCAAGGTTTGGTGTTACTCATTTTCCCACCCGCTAAGTTTGAGAAAAACAATTTCACACCCATTTTTAAGATCCGTTAGTGAGATCTGTTAACTAATATGGTATAATCACTGTAAAAAAGAAAATATCATTTATTATTTGAACCCAAATCCAAATCTATACTCAAACCCAAACCCAAACCAAAAACTATGGCTCTTGTCTAGCTCTTCTCATCCATTTGAATGTTTGCATAAATTATATCCAAAGTAAGTAGAAAGATCTTTGTGTTTACAATTAACTACTAAATCATCAAATTTTGTAAACTCTGTTATTGTTTCTAATACTCATAGGGTTATAATATTTCATTTTTATGGTCAAATAATTTTGTATTACAAACCTCAAGTTCAAATTTAAATTTAAAATTTCTTGGTTAAATATATTATATAATGTATTACATATTTCAAAGAAATTTCATCATGTGCATAGGAAAAGCCTAAAAAATGATTCTATTAAAATGAAAATTTATAACCACCTCTAGGTGGTCTGATGGTGAAAGAGCAAAGAGGTTCAACATAGGTTTCTAAGTTCGAGTCTCCCTAGGCACTAATAGGGGTGGCCACTAGGACCGCAACTGAACTAAAAAGTTGTTTTTCATTGAAACTAGTTTAGTTTCAGGTCAGAAAAATCTGTGGACCAGTATTTCGGTTCGGTTACGGTTTGACCCCTGAAAAACACCAGCTAACCAAAACTGGGTTTTTGAACCGGTATATAACAGAAGCCTAAAAATTAAAACTAAAACCCTAGGTCATTAACATTCAACTAAGTGTGTGTGTGTGTGTGTGTGCCATCTTTTACTTCGAATGAGAGGCTGAGAGTGTTAGTGAATAGAGCCTGCCACCGAAAGTCACCGATTGTCGTCGATTGCCAAACGTCAACTGTCGATTCATTGACAGGTCGACAACACCACCAGGGGTTCCTCGATTGAAAATGTAAGTTGAAAGTTTTAATAAATAAAGGTACCATGAAGCAGTTTTGAATCCTGATTGTGTTTGCTAGGAAAGAATTTAATTAATTATTGCTCTGTGAACTTTTTTCTGGATTCTCACATTTTTTTCTATACCTGTATGTCTTACATTTGGAGGTAGTTTTGGAAATTTATGCCGATATGCTAAAGTTTACAGTCTGTTAATAAGAAATCATGCTTCTAGGTCTTATCAGAAGTTGTGTCGAAGTTTTTTTCGAACTCTTGCTTTTTTTTTTTTTTTTGATGGGGGATTTACTGATGTGTGTAAAAGAAGTATTATTATTTGTTGATACTTGATTTTGACATCAATGACTTTGCATGTGTTAAACTCTACAAAATCACATGTGAGTAAATATGAAGATGAATGGAATACTACTAAAGCAGTTGCGTGCAAATAACGAAAAGAGTAAAAGGTGATAAGAAAAATTTATAGTAGTTTAGATGCTTTAAAAGCGATTCCTACATCTACTGTGATTGTATTAATGAGTTATCTTTTCTTATATTATAAGAGATTATAAGAGGGCCAAATGGGCTCTACCACTTTTAAATACCCATTACAAATTAAAGCTCTTAATTTCTTCTTGAGTTTGTGCTTCTTCTAATTCTTTACTTCCTTTTTTTATATCACTTTACTAATTCTCTTAAAACTTTCCTGCCCACACTCATTCTAAATTTTTAATGAAATTGCTTTCCCTATTCACAACCTTTTTTTTTTTTTTTTTTTTTTTTGCACGGATAGATTCTTGAAAATTATTGCATGAAAGGAATTGATTAAGTGGCTTTAGGGTCTTAATAATCTTATAGATCTATGAAAATAGGGGATAACGATAATTTCCCACCCAAGGTTTGGCATTACTCATTTTCCCACCCACTAAGTTTAAGAAAAACAATTTCACACTCATCATTAAGATCAGTTAGTGAGATCTGTTAACTAACATGGTATAATTACTATAAAGACAAAAATATCATTTACTATTTGGATACAAATCCAAATCCAAATCCATACTCAAACCCAAACCCAAACCAAAAACCATGGCTCTTGTCTGGTTCTTCTCATCCATTTGAATGTTTACATAAATTCCATAAGCTGTAAAATATAAGGGATATTTTGTAATTTAATACAAGAATATTTAGTTTTCCTTAGAATAGGTTGTTTCCTAGTTTAACAGATTTGTTTCTAGATTTTATTAGTAATTGTACATATACAACCTCCACATTGGACAGGAATATACAAGTGAATTAATGGGGTGTTTGTTTGAGCTTATGAAAATTAGCTTATAAGCAACAAGTGCTTATAAGCTAATTTTAGCTTATAAGCATTTGAAATTTTAAGCAATTACGTGTTTGGTTAAAGTACTTATAAGTGACTGATAAGTAGTTGATGTATTTGGTAAAATGTGGCTTATAAATACATTTTATTATAAAATGACTAAAAAGGGTACTACATTAAATAAGGGTATACTATGAAATTTTAAAATTAAACAAGGATAATATGGTAATATACTTGGTCAAACTAGCTTATAAGAAAAAAAAAAAAAAAGTACCTCCCCCCCAACTTATTATTATTATTATTTTTGCTTATAAGCTCAACTTATAAGCTCAAAAAAGTTATAAACAAACAGGTCAGCTTAATTTTAGAGTTTATAAGCTAGTTTGACGAGCTTATAAGCTTAGACAAACACCTCCTAACTACCTGTAGGTAGTTTGGCAGTTCGTTTGGGACTGTTGGGTGTATTACTAAAAAGGTCTTGAGTTCGAATTCCCATGACTACTAATAAGGGGCAACCACTGGAGGCTTACTTGACCGTTAGCTAAGGTCACGTAG
The DNA here is from genome assembly GCA_026229545.1 of Pistacia atlantica. Lineage (NCBI taxonomy): Eukaryota > Viridiplantae > Streptophyta > Magnoliopsida > Sapindales > Anacardiaceae > Pistacia > Pistacia atlantica. The sequence continues at coordinate 19,749,023 of CM047909.1, read as the reverse complement.
CTGACTCGGATAGCCCCATATATATATATATATATATATATATATATATATATATATATATATATATATATATATATATATATATGCCCAACATGTCAAAGGTATGTTCCCAACTCAAAACAGTCCTTGAGATGTTAATTTTATGTTAAAAAGCATAAAATATAACTAAGGGGCAAACTAGTCAATTCATTTGAAATGGTATGAATCAATTATCCATAAAAGGGTATTAAGGGCAAAATAGTCATTTTGCTTATAAATAAGCATTGCAAAAGTTAAGGATGAGTAGGCTTAATTGCATTTAATGACATTAATTAAGTAATAATTATGTTTAGTGCCAAATGACCAAAATGCCCTTATATGAAGAATTAAGGACTTATGAGTTATACAATTAAAATAATTGGGCCAATAACATAATTTTTGAAAATTAATGAAATATTTTCTTATAAATGAGAGGAAATTCGTTCAAGCCAAGAGGGATATCATTTCTTCAACCTTTCTTCCATTTTCTCTCAAATCTTCCATGAAACAATTTTTCTCTCTCCAAGTTTTAAAGGAGTTTTGCGTAATTTTTCAAGGAGAACAAGATAGATAGGAGCCTTGGATCTTCAAATTGAAAGGTTTAAGGTAAGTATTAAAAACCCTAGTTTTGATGTCATTTGAAGATTTGATATTGATGTTGAGGTATAATGATATATATGTAGGATTAAGATGTAAAAGAAGATAAAGGCAAAGGATTTGGTGGGGGATGATGCATATTTTTGACAAACATGCAAACATAGCAAGTGTACTAGTCGCAAAAAGTAATAAAGTGATAAATAGAGTATCGTTCCCACGAGAATAATGTTACTAAGTACCAATTTCTCTAGTTTAAGTCCTAATTGAAGCAACAATAAATTGGATTGATGGAAAATTAACAAACTAAATACAAATTAAAGCAAAACCCAACAACTCAACTAATTAAACAATGCAAAAAAAAAATGCTAGGATGTTGATTTCACCTGGATACGCTAACCCAAATCATAGAATCTATTACCCAAGTTCGAATTCCTTGATTGAAAATTGAATTCTCTAAGTTATAAAACATACCTTCTCAGGCCATATTTTCCTACTTATCCCTACTAAGCTTCTGCACCCAACAAAATGAAGATTAATAGTTCAAAGTCTCTTAAGCTTTATGGAATTTTATCTAGATTTCATAGATCGCGTTTATCTATCTCTAGTTTTCGCTCAATCTATGGTATTTATCTCAAGAGACACAATCACAAATCACTTCTTAGTCTCATTGTGAACAACATACATTTGAATGGTGATCAAGCATCCAAAGTGGGAAATAATAATTCATGTAGGGTTCAAGGGATTGGTAGCATTACCCTTAGACTTAAAACTGGCAAACTAATAATGTTAACCAAAGTTAGGTACATACCAGAGCTTAAGCGTAACTTGATTTCATTAGGCACACTGGATGAAGCAGGCTGTAGCTATAGAGCTGAAAATGGTTGCATTACTGTTTACAAGAATGATCAAATTTTGTTTGAGTGTGTGAAAAGGCATGGTCTGTACATATTGAGTGGACAATATTATCAGTTGAATGTTAATTCTACTTTCATATCTACTAACATTTCAAATGCAGAAAAATGGCACCTGAGGATGGGCCATATAGGCCAAACTAGTATGAGCAATCTCAAACAGCAAGGGTACTTTGATAATGACAATGTATCAGACTTAGAGTTTTGTGAGATTTGGGTCATGGGCAAACAACACAGGCTGAGCTTCCCAAAAGGAACTCACCTATCTGTGGGATGTTTGGATTATCTTCATGCTGATCTGTGGGGTCCAGAGAGAGTCAAATCTCATGGGGGTAATAGTTACTTTCTAGCCATAGTGGATGATTTTAGTAGTAAAGTGTGGGTTTACCTTCTTAGGACCAAAGATGAGGCACTAAGTAAGTTTAAGAGTTGGAAGACTTTAGTAGAAAACCAATTAGAGAAAAAGGTGAAAGCACTCAGAACTGACAATGGCCTGGAATTCTGTAACACTGAGTTTGATGCTTATTGTAAAGACCAAGGGATTATGAGACATAGGACAGTTAGGAGAACACCTCAGCAAAATGGAGTTCTGAGAGGATGCACAGGACACTGTTAGAGAAGGTTAGGTGTCTCCTCTTCACAGCTGGACTAACTAAGTCTTTTTGGGGAGAGGCTTTAACCACAGCTGCCTATTTGATAAATAGAACTCCCTCTAGTGCAACTGGTTTTATATGCCCTGAAGAAAAATGGACAGGAAGAAAACCTTCACTCAGCCACCTAAGAGTATTTGGCTGTGCAGCCTATGCACATACAATAGATGGAAAATTAGAACCAAGGTCTCTAAGATGTGTATTTATGGGGTATCAAGAAGGAACCAAAGGATATATGCTGTGGGTGAGAAAAACCCCAGGGGTTAAGGTTATCATCAGTAGAGATGTTATCTTTAATGAATCTGTGTTCCCTTGCAGGGTTACTAATAACAGTGCAGGTACCTCAAGCCACCAAGTGGAGACACCACAGCAAACAGACAGTACTCAATTTGAGGTGGAGTCAACAAGGCAACAGGAGCCTGAGACCAATACTGATGAACCAGAATATGAAACTAAGCACACTACAACTAATACTGAACTTGATGGTGAAGATGAAAGTGAGGAAAACATTGACAATGACCAACAAAATGATCTGACTTAGTATTAACTAACCAGAGATAGAACCAGGAGGGACATAAGACCACCAGCAAGGTTCTGTTATGCAGACCTCATCTACACAACCCTGCTGGCTAGAGTAGAGATCCAGAGGAGAGAACCTGACTTCTATGAACAGGCATTCAACTCAAAGGACAGAAAACATTGGCTCACTGCCATGAATGAGGAGATGGACTCCCTGAGGCAGAACAAAACCTGGATTCTGGTTCCAAAACCCAAAGATGTCAAAGCGGTGGTGTAAGTGGTATGTACAAGCTAAAGGAAGGCATAAACCAAACTGATCCACCAAGGTATAAGGCTGGGTTGGTAGCCAAAGGCTACACCCAGCGAGTAGGTATAGACTTTACTAAAATTTTCTCACCTGTTGTTAAATTCAAAACTATAAGATTGATGTTATCTATAGTAGCCCATTATGACTTAGAGTTAGAGCAGTTAGATGTAAAAACTGCATTCTTGCATGGGGAATTAGAAGAACACATTTATATGAGTCAACCTATAGGGTTTAAGGATAAAAGGTTCCCTGACCATGTATGTTTGCTGCATAAATCTCTGTATTGTCTCAAACAGGCACCTAGGCAGTGGTACAAGAGATTTGACTCCTTTATGGTAGGCATAGGGTTTACTAGAAGAGAGCATGATAATTGTTTCTATTTTGCACATGTGGATACAAATCCAGTATATTTGTTATTATATGTTGATGACATGCTATTAATTAGTAAATCTAAGGCCCAAATTGAGGAGTTGAAAGGGAAATTGCATGCTGAATTTGACATGAAGGATTTGGGCTGTGCTAAGAAAATTTTAGGTATGTTAATAGAAAGAAATAGGAAGAATTATAGCCTAAAATTGCATCAGATGCCTTATCTGAAAAAACTTGTGTTAAAGTTTGGAATGAGTGACTCTAAGTGTGCCACAATGCCCCTAGCTAGTCACCTCATCCTTAGTAAAGCCCAAAGTCCTAAAACAGAACCTGATAGACTAAAAATGGAAACCATACCATATGCAAATGCCATTGGTTCTATTATGTACTCTATGATCAGTACAAAACCTGATTTATCATATTAAATATCACTTCTAAGTAGATACATGTCAAATCCTGGGTGTGATCACTGGACTGCTTTGAAATGGCTACTAAGATACATTAAAAGTACAGAAAATGTTGCTCTGAATTTCTGTAAAAGAAACTCTATACTTGATCTAGTTGGGTATGTAGATTCTGATTTTACAGGTGATAGAGATTCGCGAAAATCCACCACAACATATCAGTTGACTTTGGGAGGAAACTGCATCAGTTGGAAGTCCCAACGCAGCCACTGGTAGCCTTGTCCACAACTGAAGCTGAATACGTGGTTGTAACCGACGCATTCAAAGAAGCCATATGGCTCCAAGGATTCCTGAAAGAGGCCAAGCTGCAGGATGGAACTGTGACTATCTATTCAGACGAGTGCCAATCATCTGGGAAAGAATCCCGTATACCATGAGAGAACCAAACATGTTGACGTGAGGTATCATTTTGTGAGGGATATGATCTCCAAAGGAGAAGTGAACCTGTAGAAGATCCCAACTGAACATAACCCGGCAAACATGGGAACCAAGGTTGTAACACTTGCAAAGTTCAAGCACTGCTTGAACTTATTGCATGTGGGATAACCAAATCAGAACTAAGAAGGAGTATGGAAAAGCTTGCTGCATAACTAAACTGACATTGTTGAAACGACTGCCACATACTTCAAGGTGGAGATTGTTAAATAAGTGAAACATGCGACGTCGTTTAGACCAGGTAACAAAACGTTGTCTTTTTGTCTATTATTCCAAATGAATCACAACCATCAAAGTTAAAGAGAATCCAACGGCTCAAATGCAATCAGAAGTCAACAGTATAAAAAGGGATTATTCACGCATTTGGTAGAGATCGAGTTTTAGGTCTTCGTTTCGTTTTCTCTGAAATAGCGTTTCATCTAGGTTAGGGTTTCACGCCCATTCTGGGTCTTCTTTGTGTGAATCTTTCTGGAGTATTTGTTTGAGGGCAGGGGTTCCTTAAAGGGTATAGAGTACTCTAGGGTTTGATAGGATTTGCAAGATACAGGGAAGTGAATGAGTGTTTGATTCGGTGAGTGAGAGTGAAGAATATTCATCTGTAAATTGTAATCTTTGAAGTGATCAATATCAGTGCAGCGAGCTCCATATTCTGGAGTTCAATGTAGATGTAACTTGTTCTATATTGAACAAGCGAACCACGGTATATCTTGTGTTGTGTGATTGTTCGTTGTTCTTGCAGTTTCTGTTTTGTATTGTGACTAATCTTGCAGGTTGAAGGATTGGTATTAATTTACAACAATATAATATATTTATTATCATAGTTAATTTTATATTTAATTTCAATAATTATAATTTAAATGTCAATTTTAAATATAGGAAAATATAGAGAGATTTGTGGATGAAAATTTGGAAAAACATGTAGAAGAAAGAGATGAGAACCTATTGAAATGAAGGTTTACTATGAAACATATCGAAAGAATGATGGCACATGGATCCACCACAAACCCAAGAAAATTATGTAAGTAATTTCAGACTATAGTATTTTTTTTTTTTTTTTTTTAAGATTATTTTTAGGGTCTCTTAAGTAAATATAGAGTAGTTATATATAAATGATTATTATTATCTTTATTTTTTATTTTTTTGTTTAATAGGAGCAAATGAAAGTAATTCACTCACAAGCGATAGGGGAGGGTATTGATATGACTGGACGTGAAATTCTAGAGAGAGTATTGGGGGTAAACCAAAATAGATGTTCAAAATTAGAGGCTCTTTTACATGCTATAAAAATCGAATTCGAACAACGAAATGGTCAATTGAAGGATCAAAATTAGAGGCTCTTTTACATGCTAAAAAAATCGGATTCGAACAACGAAATGGTCAATTGAAGGAGCAAATACAAGATCAACATGAGCAAATACAAAATCAACAGGCGATAATCAATGCTTTACAAGAATCTACAAAAACCTCATGTCAAAGGTTGATGAATTGATACGCCAACAAAGGAGTTGATGACATAATTCTATTTCCCCTGAAGGTAAAATCATATCTTAATTAATAGGTATAAATAAATTTTTTTAGTTTTCTTCTTCATGTACTTTTTGATATAATAAATGTAATAAAGTAAATAATGTTTTAATTAAAAGGCTTTCTAGTAATTAATGTAATATTATATAGAGGTTATTGTTATTTATTTTCCTTCTCTCTCTATATATATTCCTATGGCATTTTTTTTTTTTCAGAATGGAAAAATGATCAAGAAGGGACCATCAACACATAGATGCTTTCATATTTATATCAATAAAATAGTTGTAGTAGACTATCTTTAGCTTTTATGTGTTAAACGTACATTAAGGGTATTAAAATTTTAAAGTTGTTGACTTTATATATTTTAATAAATTTTTCCTTGATATAATTTCATCTTAAGCTGAAAGTGATATATGGATTCATAGTTTTGATAATGATAATAGATGCACGTTCCATTGTGGAAAAAAAAAAGGTAATTATTTATAATTTATTTATTAAATGTGAAATGTATATATAAAATTCTCATATCAAATTGATATAAAATAATTTTTGTTATTCTTTTAAATTATTGACAATATACTTTTGTCACTTTTAATATTAATAAAAAATTATATAAGGTCTCACAATTTAATAACTTAAATTTTTGTCATTACACTTTTCACGTTTTTGACAAAAATATTTCTGTCGCTATTAACAAAATTTGATAAATATAATTTATCATGATTTTAATTTCCCAATAATTTTTTTTTTCTTTTTTCACTTGAATATTCTTTTCATGAAAAAGATTAGTCACATTGTAGAAGCATAGACATGAATATTTTTATCATTATTGAGATGACAAAAAATATTTGTCACGCCTATATTATTTTGGCAATAAAAAATCTGTCATGTAAAAATATTTGTATAAAAAATTTATTTCTCCTGCTGTTAAATTTTTTACAAAATTATTTCTCATGCTATTAAAGTTTTTACAAAATCATTTCTATCACTATACAATTTTTTACAAATAATATTGTCATATAAAAAAACATGTGACAAAATAAAGGTTGTCACGATAAAGTCAATGAAAAATAAATTTTTGTCACCATTAAAATTATGACCAAATAATTTAGTCACCATTCACAATTTTGACAAAATTAATTGTGTCATAATATATGATTTTCTCGCCATAAAGCTTACCATTTGGTCTTTAAATGTAAATCAATTGTGAGAAAATATTATTTGTAGTGATAAAAATTGTCTTCCATTGTTACAAATAATTTATCACAATAAACAAGTTTAAAGTGACAAATTATCATTCTCACAATAAATAATTGGACTATGATTACCAAATGCTCTTTCGTCATCATATAATTAAGAGTACGAGTTTAATATGACAAACCTAGTGACCAATATAATTTTTCACATTAGAAAAATGGTCACAATTTTGATATCCATATTGACAAATTATCTAAATTCTTGTAGTGCCTTGGTCTCTGTCCTTTGCTAACTACGACTAAAAGACTCTAGGATGCATAATAATGACACCGTGAAAAATATAAATGGGTAAAAATGGTATAGGGTTCCCAATCTTTCACGTACATGGAACTTACATGCTATTAATTACAATTATCTAGGTTAAAAGGTTATTTAATTGAAAAATTCTAACTATTAAAATGTTACACACTTGCCTCTTTTTTTTTTTTTTTTTTTTTTTGGCATTGGTATGGAAATTTCTCCTTTATCGGCAAAAATATTATATCATTGCATGAGAACCATTCTAGCTAAAAGAAAAGATACTTAAAACACAATTTTACCAATAAAACAGATGCGATTCTCCATTAGAGGTGGACAAAATATTTTAACCTTCAAATTTGAGTTCTCATAAGAATTATTAGATAAAGTCATTTGAAATCATTTATAGAAAGCCATGATACATTTAGGAAGAGGTTGAATGCTGCAACAGTCACCGATTATTGATAAAAAAAACCCAAATAATATTGTAAAAGCTTAATGGGCAAGGCAATACTCCTATTAGCGTCAATAGCTTTGATCAAGATGCTCCCAATTTTTTTATGCAATCCCTTCCTGAGGGTAACAATATTGGATAACAATTAAAAAATAATAAAAAGGTTATCAAGAAAAGTTCATCTAAAATAAAACTCTATAAATATGTGATATCCACATTCTTTGTTGTACGTAATTGAACTTTTCTTCAATGGAGCCTTGTTGTTGGATGTATTTATTAGTGAATAAGTTCACACCTTGGGAGGTGGGAGAACCCACTTGTTTCCATCGAGGTAAGTCATGCTCAGAAAGGGTTTAGCTTCTGCATCTGATAAGATCTTGGCGAATTTAGCTCGACGAGTAGAATCAGCCCCTGGTCCCATACACTTGTACTCTCCATAATATACCTTTCTGAAAAAATTGCAATTTCAAAAAAAATTGAAAAAAAAATAAAAAATACGCCATTTGTTATGAGGTTTGATAATAATCAACATCATCATCATTCAATCAAAGTAAAAGCTGATTGGGACCATACTTTTGATTGCAATTAGATTCTCCGTACATGCCACTAAGCCATCCTTGATCGTTGATGTGTTCACCCATGTATGTGTAAGCAAATATCACCCTAGGGCTATTCTTCCATGCACGTCCAAGGAATGTGTCACCACTGCCGATTATGTTGCAATGGACAAATGCGAATCCACTTTTGCCACTCACTTCTTCTCTACCATGTGCTGTTATTACTGATAAACCCTTGGCCACCGATTTTATAGTCGTGTTCTGGATAAACAAGGTAATTGTTAGCTTTAATGCTTGTCAACATGTCGATCTAGCATTTCTTTTGTATCCATTATCATAACCATCTTCTCATTGTATTGATGTAAACTGTGAAATATATATGTGTTATTCATTATGTTACCTAAGGATAAATGCACTAGTTTTGTTTTATATTAATATTTATGTTTTTTTTTAATGTACATATTCTAATATCAATGTTTCTTAACTGCATTTTCGAATAAATAAAGGATATAAGATTACAATAATTTATAAAACCATAAGAGCCTTTGAAGTACCAAGTATAGGGATTGGCCATCTCCAAAGATGAAATCAACAGTGCCTTCAACGTAACAGTCTCTGAACAAATGTCTGCCAACAAAATCACACAAGGTGTCTTGATAACCGATAAACCTGCAATTATGGAATGCTGCCATATCTCCCGATATTCTCAAGGCCACAGCCTGTTGATCATCTCTTTTTGCATCCGGCATTGGAGCCGAGTTCTGAAAAAATAAAAAGTAACAAACATGAATATTAAGTCATACACTAGGCGGTTAAAGACTGGAAATGATGCTCTTACAAATGCCATACTTACATCTAGTTTGTTGCATCCAACGAATTAGTTAATAATTATAAACATGATAAAATGTTCAAATAATTTATGTATGGGATCATATTTAAAAAATATTGGTTAAACATGTTATGACAAATAATTTATGGGCACTTATTAATTTTATTAGCAGTAAAGGGAGGAGTAATGCAAAGTTTAAATAATGTAAATAAAACGCAATATCTAAAATAAAAACACGTACGACAAATTCAATGTTAACAGCAACGAAGTAGTCACTCTCCACAGCCACCGTAGCGCTATCCACCGTGCCATATTTGGCTGCTGTTCCATCAAACACAATCTTTGGCATGCCTTTTGGATCCCCTAAAAATGTTATAAACCTCTTGGACTTATCAATGGTGATCTTTTCTCTATACTCACCTCTCCCAATCTTAATTATCGTCCTCTTTGTGTTCATTGATGGAATGCTTTTCTTGCATCGATCACCGTTTTAAAATCTCCATTACCATCTTTCTTGACAGTTATCACTTTGAGACCAGCCTCTGCAATGGCCAAAACATCATCAAGGATAGAGCCTTCTTTGTCATCCAAGCTTTTTGTCTCTACGAATTGTTTGACGTTTTGGCCAATCCACGCGTCAAGTTTGGATGAATCAGCAGCTATGATCTTTGGATCACAAAGCACCATTGGGACACGGTTGGAAGAAATTAGAACTGTTGTTAACAAGGTTGCAAGAATGGACAATTGTCTCATCTCTTCAGCCATTCTTGATTGTGTTTTTTTTATTCTTTTTGTTTATGATATGCAGAATGAAGGAGTGTTATGGTATTTATAAACCTGGTATATGTGTACCTGAATTTGTTTGTTGTATTTGTTTGAAGTTTGTTTGGGTAATCTTTTTGTTACTTATATGAATGCCAGTTATGAGAGGTTAAATGACATAAGTGCCTTTCTCGGGTCCAAGGTGGTTATGAAGTTTTTTAGCATTTTTTTAAAGAGCAATATTATTGTCTTAGATAGGTCATTTTAATTGTTTTAAACTATAGAAATTTTAATCCTGATATATGTATATACATTTTTTTTTCAAAACTATTTCTACAGTACTTTCCTCCCGAAAGCTAACAAAAATTATGCTAAATTATTATGACATAAAGCGGGGTTATTTAAGGGATTTGGAACCTTTGCTACAAAAAGGTTGAAAGCTAACAAGATCATTTGTTGTTCAAAATTACAACTGTTAAGTTGAATTAGGTTTTGAAGTGTTCAACGGTGACATGACCAAGAATAGTGATGGTTCTATTTGGAATTCGATGATCATGAGGTATTAAATGGGAAATGGTTGACGTATTGATTTGTACATAATATGTAAGGCATGCAACAAAATGTAAAACTTGCCATATTAAATATAAAACTTATACTAAAAAAAAGATATATTCATAAATACCTGTTACTAAGAACATAATTCCCTAGAAAACTAAAACATTGCCCCCGTTGCTTGATTTTCAATTTTTTTTTAATTCAATTTACTAACGAGGTCAATTTTACACCAAATCAAAATAGAATGGTTACCAAAAACCACAAGGCATGATCTTTATCCTCTCTAAAACTACATTCGCATTTTATATTGAACCACAAAAGTTACTATTCAAGCTTGGTATCTTGCTCCTTGCACATGCTAGCTCCTTAAACCTTTCTAAATCACTCTCATGTTGCTCTTAGAGTTTTTTTGTTTCATGAATTTGGTGAGGGAATGTTTCCGATTGAATTGTTTCCTTAAAATAATTGATATGTGCAACCTCATTGTGCCTATTACTTAAAAAGTACGAAAAGAAATTACATATCTTTCCCAAGATTAGGAATCCTTATTCCGTTCATGTTTTTAATACAACTTGTGGTTTAACCCTCTAAAAAACATGTTTTTTTATATATATTGTTAAACAATAACTATCAAAATTATAAATAATTTATTAAATATATATATATATATTTAATTTTTTTAAATAAAGAAGAAATATACAAAATTATATATTTTCACTCTCATTTCACAAACTAAATTCTATCATAATGTGTAATTTGACTTTTAATAATATGATCGGGATATTTTATTGTCTGTCTTAGAAAGGTTGAGGCATATCCTTTTTCACTAACACAAGTATTATTATTTGGAAGCTCGATATTATAGAACCTTGGCTTCAATGTTTATACTAGTGATTAAAACTTGTTGCAATTCAAATATATATCAATCTTTTTCAAGTAAGACATTCTTTCATTTCACATTCATTATTTTTAATCAATATGTTCATAACTTTTATTATGACAGCAAAAGAAAAAAGGATATAATCCTTCTCGTGTTGAAGTTTAGATAGAATCTCGCAAAAGAAAAAAAAGATGAGCAAGTTGAATCCGTTATAGAAGACATTATTGTAATAGCTTTGTATTCTCTTTAACTACTTCTTGATTTTTTATTACGCACACACATCCAAGCTAATACCATAAATTTGTTTTTTAGTCACAGTTTGATCGATTAAAAAGCAACAAGTAGAAGGACAAATCTTATTGAATGATGATGAAATATTTGAAGAGGTCCTTGGTCCAGAGAAGAATGGCTATTTGCGTGCTTATGGTCCAGGAAAAAGTATTATCGAATATTTTGGAAGTAGACCAACTAAAGCACAACTTATGAAACAAGTACAAACAACCAGGAAGGAAGCAAATGAAAGGGTGGAGGAGGCAAAAAGGGAAGCAAATGAGAAATTAGAAGAAGTGAAAAAGCAAATGGAGGAGACGAATGGACGATGGGAAGAGAAGTTTATGATGATGCTTACAACTCAAGGTCAACAATCTTCAATAAATAACCAAATCCCTTTGGATGAAATTGTAAGTTATTTTGAAAATTGCATATATACTATGAAAACCATTTTTCTTTTACGTTAATCATAAAGTGATATGCAATGATTACATTAATCTAAGTTTTTTTTTCAAATTTGATATTGCAGGTTGGTGGAAATTCTTAAATGGATAGGAAAGATTGCTATGACATTGAAGATTCATATTTTGTAAAAAAAAATTAGTTGATAACATTTTAAATTACTAGGATGAAGGATTTTATGAGTAGACAATTATTTGGTTGGAAATGACTTTGTTAATGTATAACTTTTTATGTTAGAAATTTTCATGACGTCATATTATCCATTTAATATAAAAGAATTGCTATAAATTTGTAATTTTTATTAAATTTGTTAATTATAGCAATATTTGTACAATTAATTTTAATTGAAGCAATAAATTATAAATTTTTTATATAAATTATTTGTTCCATAGCAAATAATTATAATATTTAGCTACAAATTAAAAGTATTTATAGCAAGTTATTTCAATATTTAGTTATTAACAAACTCTGTCCATAGCAACTGAATTTCACATATAGATATGACTTTAATATGTCCATAGCAAATAATTATAACATTTAGCTACAAACCAAAAGTATTCATAGCAAGTAATTTCAATATTTAGTTATTAACATACTATGTCTATAGCAATATCTTTTCATATACAGATATGACTTTCATATGTTTGTAGCAAAAAAATTAAAATTTGGCTATGAATTCATTATATATGTGGCAAACGATATTTTTATTTAGTTACAATTTTAGCTGTCACGTAGCCAAAAGGTTAATATATTTGCTATGGATATTATTTTTGTAACAGAAATTTTCAAGATTTAGTTATAAATTTATATTTTTGTAGCTAAAATGCAAACATAGCTACACATACTATTCTCCGTGGCTATAAAGGCAAAGTTTTTGCTACAAGCTTATTATTGTTATGGCAAAAACATTTAAGTTTTTAGTTACATATTAATCTTATTTATAGCAAAAAATATAAATTGTTAGCTACGTAAACAAAAAGTTACATGACTAAATCTTAGTTACGCCACTTCTAGCTACAAAACATTGCATTTGTCTAAACAATTTAGCTACGTAAATTCATACTTTTAGTTACAATGAACGCCATGGCTAGACATACATAATGTTGTAGTGTTTGTTCCTTTCTAGTGTATACATGGTAGATTTACTCTTCTAAGGCCACTCCCATTTGAATATAGTGCAGTCTTTTTTCTATCGTAGCGATGAAGTTTTATTTGTCTATTTTCTTTTGGATGCTTATTCTTGCATTATTTATATTTTTTTTATAACGATTTAAGAATTTATTATGAATCTAATTTTTATTTGAATCCCTAAAACACTGCAACTATATATACATTGGCCGAGTTGAAACAAGTTCCACATATAGCTCCGAATGAGTACACGAATGGAAATGACTTGTGATTTGTACAATGTCGGAATTAAGAGCAATTAATAAGTTTAGTTTCTGGAGGCTCTTTTGGGCTTTATCTGTCCTAGAATTCAATACGCTAGTTGTGAATACTCATTATTTAATGTATACGATTGAATAAATAAATATATATATATATATATATATAAAGCCATGAAAACTTCGTTTCGCTAGTTGTGGATACTCTTTATTTAATGTATACGATTGAATATATATAAAGCCATGAAAACTTCGTTTCTTAAGTAACGTTCATTGTTCGTTATTGCTTTTCTGTTTTGCACCTTTTTTGTGTATTCCTCTGTTTCCCAGATTCAGACCATGAAAAATGCTACGACTTCTCCTATAATCACTGGTCTCTATCATTCGCTAACTGCGACTAAGACACTCTAGGATACACCATGAAGAATATAAACGCGTAAAAACAAAACAATATCAACCTGTCATGCTTTTAATTACAATTATCTAGGTTAAAAGGTTAGTTAATTGAAAAATTCTGACTATTAAAATGTTACACACTTGCCTTTTTTTTTTTTTTTTTTTTTTCTTCATTGGTGTGGAAATTTGTCCTTTATCGGCAAAAAAATTATATCATTGCATGTGAACTATTATAATTAAAAGTAAAGATACCTAAAACATAATTTTACCAATAAGTCAGATGCGATTTCCATTAGAGGTGGACTAAATATTTTAACCTTCAAATTTGAATTCTCATAAGAATTATTAGATAGAGTCATTTGAAAGCATTTATAGAAAGTCATGATACATTTAGGAAGAGGTTGAATGCTGCAACAGTCACCGATTAGTGATAAAAAACCAAATAATATTGTAACAGATAAATGTGCTAGGCAATACTCTTACTAGCATCAATAGCTTTGATCGAGGTCCTCCCACATTTTTTATACAATCCCTTCCCGAGATGGTAACGATATTGGATAACACTTAAAATATATATATATATATATATAAACGTGATCAAGAAAAGTTCATCTAAAATAAAACTCTATAAATATTTGATATCAACATTCTTCGTTGTATGCAGTTGAACTTTCCTTCAATGGATCCTTGTTGTTGGATGTATTTATTACTGAATAAGTTCACACCTTGGGAGGTGGGAGAACCCACTTGTTTCCCTCGAGGTAAGTCATGCTCAGAAAGGGCTCAACTTCTGCATCTGATAAGATCTTGGCAAATTTAGCTTGACGAGTAGAATCAGCTCCTGGTCCCATACACTTGTACCCTCCATAATATACCTTTCTGAAAAAATTGCAATTTCAAAAAAATAAAATAAAAATACACCATTTGTTACGAGGTTTGATAATAATTAAAATCATCATCATTCAATTAAAGTAAAAGATGGTTAGGACCGTACTTTTGATTGCTATTAGATTCTCCGTACATGCCTCTAAGCCATCTTTGATTGTTGATGTGTTCACCCATGTATGTGTAAGCAAATATCACCCCAAGGCTATTCCTCCATGCACGTCCAAGGAATGTGTCACCACTGCCGATTGTGTTGCACTGGAAAAAATGCAAATCCACTTTTGTCACTCACTTTTTCTCTGCCATGTGCTGTTATTACTGATAAACCCTTTGCCACCGATTTTATAGTTGTGTTTTGGATAAACAACGTAATTGTTAGCTTTAATGCTTGTCAACATGTCGATCTAGCGTTTCTTTTGTACCAATTATCATAACCATCTTCTCATTATATTGATGTAAACTGTGAAATATATATGTGTTATTTATTATATTACCTAAGGATAAATGCATTAGTTTTGTTTTATATTTTCATTTTTTTAAATCTGCATATTTTAATACCAATGTTTATTAACTGCATTTTAGAATAAATAAAGGTTATAAGATTACAATAATTTATAAAACCATAAGAGTCTTTGAAGTACCAAGTATAGGGATTGGCCATCTCCAAAGATGAAATCGACGGTGCCTTCAACGTAATAGTCTCTGAACAAATGTCGGCCAAAAAAATCACACAAGGTGCCTTGATAACTGATAAACCTGCAATTACAGAATGGTGCCATATCTCCTGATATTCTTAAGGTCACAACCTGTTGATCATCTCTTTTTGCATCCAGCATTGGAGCGAGTTTTGAAAAAGTAAAAAGTAACAGACATGAATATTAAGTCATTCACTAGGCGGTTAAAGACTGGAAATGATGCTCTTACAAATGCCATGCTTACATCTAGTTTGTCGCATCCAACGAATTAGTTATAGTTATAAACATGATAAAATGTTCAAATAATTTATATATGGGATCATATTTAAAAAATATTGGTTAAACATGTTATGACAAATAATTTGTGGGAACCTATTACTTTTATTAGCAGTAAAGGGAGGAGGGTGGCAATGTTTAAAAAATATAAATAAAACGCAATATCTAAAATAAAAACATGTACAACAAATTCAATGTTAATAGCAACCAAGTAGTCACTCTCCATAGCCACTGTAGCGCTATCCACCATGCCATATTTGGCTACTGTTCTGTCGAACACAAACTTTGGCATGCCTTTTGGATCACCTAAAAATGTTATAAACCTCTTAGACTTATTAATGGTGATCTTTTCTCAATAATTACCTCCCCCAATCTTAATTATCGCCCTCTTTGTGTTCCCTGTTGGAATGCTTTTCACTACATCAGCCACCGTCTTAAAATCTCCACTACCATTTTTCTTGATAGTTATCACTTTGAGACCAGCCTCCGTATTGAAAAAAAAAAGTAACAGAAAAAAATGCAGAAAAACAGTATGAAGAATGCGTGTTTATAATTCTTTCATTAACAGAAAAATTTCGCTACAATGAATCTTGACAGTGACTACAATTTATACACAGCCACTTGATCTTTCAAGCAATCTTCTTCGTTGAACTTATTTTTCAGCTGCAATCTTCTACCATTAGATCAACAACTTGCTCTGCCACTTGAGTTCCCACTTGCATTTTGTTGGAAAGCACATAACGTGCTGAACTGAAAAACTGGCGCTAAAAGCCAACTTGCTTTAACTAATTTTACTGTGAAAAGACAAAAGAAACCTGCATGAGTTTTCTTAAAGTTGCAGCTTGCTTTGCATGGTAACATGGTTAACATCGTCCCTCAAGCGAGACTTTAAGCAAAAACAAAATTCTGGAAAACTTGCATGTCGTTCTTCGTAAAAAAAAAACCGCATGTCATTCTTCAAGAAGAAATCATATTTTTTTTTGCTGAGTTTTGACGCTTGAACATCGTCCCGCAAGCTAAGAACTCAACAACAACAAAGACTTCGTCGTCACCTTCATCTTCTTTCAAGCATAACAATGAACCCAGTTTGACATTAGCCAGTTGAAGAAGCGAACAAGACAACAGCGAGCTTCAACCTTCATCTTCTTTAAATTCTGCTCTCTCAGCCCCTTTAGTGAGCTGTGCTGAAGCTTGTCCCTGAGATCGTCCCTCGAAGCTACAGCAGGAAGAAGCTAAACACATGAAGATGCTCACGAAGTGTCAAACCGAGAACCAGAGAGAGGCTTGGTAAGAATGTCTGCAACCTGAAATTGAGAAGCAACATATTGCACCATTAGTCGTTTAGACTGAACCATTTCGCGTACAAAATGGACATCTATTTCGATGTGCTTTGTACGAGCATGGAAGACCGGATTGGAAGCAAGAGCACCGGCACTGGTGTTGTCGCACCAGAGGACAGGCAAACCTGGAATAGAAATTTGAAGCTCCTGGAACATATTTTGAAGCCAAGCAACTTCAGTAGAGGCCTGAGCTAAAGCTCTGTATTCGGCCTCAGTGGAAGATAAAGCAACGACTTGTTGCTTTTTAGAGCCCCACTGGATTAAATTGGAACCAAGAAAAAGACAGTACTCACTGGTAGACTTTCGGTCAGACAGATTACTAGCCCAGTCGGCGTCCGTATAGCCCTCAAGATGAAGTGTGGAACTGCGGTGAAAGGTTAGACCATGAGTGAGTGTACCTTGAACATACCGGAGAACCCTCTTGCAAGCTTGCCAATGAGTGATAGTGGGAGCTTTGAGAAATTGGTTGAGTTTATTTACAGCAAAAGAGAGATCAGGCCTGGTCATGGTCAGGTATTGCAGAGCACCAATGAGACTTCTGTAGAGTGAAGGTTGTTCAAAAAGAGGACCATCCTCAAAATGGAGCTTGGATCCAAGAATCATAGGAGTGGCACACGGGTTATAGTCTGTCATGCCAAATTTGGAGAGAATTTCTTGAGCATATTTTGCTTGATTAAGCTGTAAGCCATAAGAAGTATGAACAACAGAGATGCCCAAAAAATAATGAACAGAACCAAGAATCTTTAGACCAAATTCAGTATCCAAAGCTGACACGATGGAGTGAATAAAAGAGGAATTATTGCCAGTCAATAGTATATCATCAATGTAAACCAGAAGATAAATAATCATGGCATCCTGAATAAGATAGAAAAGACTCGAATCAGAAGTAGAGTTCCGAAAACCTTTGCTCAGCAACACAGTTTTAAGTTTATCAAACCAGGCCCTGGGAGCCTGTTTTAAGCCGTATAAAGTTTTGTGCAACCGGCAAACATGATGAGGTTTAGATTGATCAATAAAACCCTCAGGTTGTGTCATGAAAACATCTTCAGTAAGGTCACCATTTAGGAATGCGTTATTGATGTCTACTTGTTGAATCTCCCACCCATTGTGCACGGCTAAGCATAAGATGACTCTAATGGTGGAAGCCTTAACAACCGGAGAGAATGTTTCTGAAAAATCAATACCTGGGAGTTTGATGAAACCCCTTAGCCACAAGACGTGCTTTGTAACGCTGGAGACTGCCATCAGCATTTAACTTGACTTTGAAAACCCATTTATGACCAACTAGAGTCATAGTATCAGTATAAGGAACTAACGTCCAGGTTTGATTTTTTTGTAGTGTAGTAAACTCATTAGCCATGGCCTGAACCCAAAGAGGATTTTGTAATGCAGTAGTGACAGATGAGGGTTCTTTATGAATCTCAGAGGAAAAGGAGGGATCAGGAACTGGGTTTGTATATTTAGAGATAAGGGCGGCGACTTTCTGCTGGGTTAGCATAGGATGGACATTGAGTGGAGGAAAATGGGAGGGCTGAGAGGAAATGTTATAGGCTCGGAGATCAACTTCCAAACATGGTACATGTGGTTTTGGAGTAGGTGAAGGTATAATGGGAATATTATGGTCAGATGGCTCAACATCGGTCAAAGAGTTTGAAGGAGTTGAACTAGTTTGCGTGGTTTGCGACAAAGGCTGATGAATCAATGATGTATGAGGAAGCTTCCAGGCCTGAGACGAAAAACAAGAGTCAGTATTTGTAGACACATCAGAATTGGTTAGGGAAAAACCATTTGCAAAAGGGAATATTTGTTCATTGAACTTGATAGTTTGAACCGTGTAAACTTTGCCTTGAGCATTGAGACAAAGATAACCCTTGTGATGAGAACTATAACCCAAAAGGACACACTGTTCGGAGTGAAAAGAGAATTTATGTTGCTGATAAGGCCTAAGGAAGGGAAAACATTGACAACCAAAAATGCGAATAGCTTTATAATCTAGAACTTTATGGAAAAGCTTTTGAAAAGGTGAGACGTGGGATATAACTGCAGAGGGAAGATGATTTATTAGATACACGGCAGTGTGGAAGGCAAACCACCAGTACTTGAGCGGCATAGAGGCTTGAGCTAACAATGTTAATCCAACTTCTGTCACATGACGTTGTTTCCGCTCAACCTTTCCATTTTGTTGATGAATATAAGGGCAGGGATGTCTGAAATGAATACCCTGCTGAGCAAAATATTCAGCAAGAGGACGAAATTCACCTCCCCAATCTGATTGGAAGGTCTTAATCTTGCCATCAAACTGCTGAGTCACTAGTGCAACAAACTGTTTAACAATATTATGCACCTCAGATTTCAGTTTTAGAGGATAAATCCAAGAGTAGCGTGTGAAGTCATCAACAAATAGTAAATAATACTTGAAACCAGTGGCTGAGGTAACAGGTGCAGGGCCCCATACATCCGCAAAAACAAGTTCAAAAGGTTGGCTTGATTGAGAAGCTGATGGCGGAAAAGAGTTCGCTAAGTTTACCATACTGACATGCTGTACAGAACTGAACTTTATTAATAGATTGATCCTTTACATTCAAAAGTGTAACAAGAGATTTGAGAGCAGCTACATGAGGGTGACCAAGTCTGTGATGCCACAAATCTCCATCATGTGTAGGACCAGTTTGTTCAACATTATTTGCAGGTATACTAGGTGAAGTACAAGTGACCAAACAACTTGTTGGATTATACACAATATCAACATCTGAAGGTAAAATACTAGAACTATTAGAAGGTGTATCATAGGTTGCTGAGAAGTCATGATCCACGGACTGATGCAAAGAAGTCACCATAGCATGTTTATTCGTTGAGTTTGAAGATGGAGCAGAAGTCAGTGCTGAACTTGTGACTTGTTTATTGGCAGCAGAATCTAAAGGAATGGTAAGTTGGTAGAGACCATTGCACATAGTTCCTCTAAGTAGAACCTCCTGAGTTAGCTTGTCCTTAACAACACATTCATCAGCAGAGAATTCAACTACCACATGATTATCTTTTGTAATTTTGGAAATACTAAGTAGATTCTTGGTAACTTGAGGAACACAGAGTATATTTCTTAGTTGTGGTGATTTATTTACGTAAGAAGAATGAATAAATGCCAAACCTGTGTGTGAAATGTCAAGGCATTGACCGTTGCCAACCTGAAGAGAGTCTGATCCGGTATACTGATTTTTATGAGGAAGATGTTGAGGATCTGATGTAATGTGGTGAGTGGCTCCAGAGTCAATGAACCAGGTAGGATCAGTCACAGTAAGTGGTGTTGCGGTTGAAGGTTTGTGATTACCAGCAGGAGAGGTTATTGCAGAAGATTGATTCGGGTTAAGAGAAGAAGACTGATTTAGATGTGAGGTATTCTGAAACTGCATTTGATGAGGAATCACTGGTGAAATCAGAGGGAAAGTCTGTGGTGGGCCATAAGGAGCATATGAGCTAGTTGTATTTGCAAAATAAGCCTGTGCAGGACCTACGTGTTGTGTGGACTGTTGTGGATTGCCATAGTGCATGCTAAACTGAGGTCGGTGATTTTGATGTCCTTGAAAGTTTGTGTCGAACCGATGATAACACTGAAGAGCGATATGACCTGGCTTTCCATATAACTGGCAAATCAGTCGCGGCTTGTAAAAATTTCGTCCTCTGCCCCTGCCATAGGCTGGATTGAAAGTTTGAAACTGCTGAGTGCTGTTATAGATATTCTTGTATTACTCTTGATGTGAAGGTAGAGTTTGGGAGTCTTGTGATATTTGTTGATCTGTACTGTTGTTCATTTGCATATTTTGGGGTGGAGAAGACGATTGTTTGTGAGCAAGAAATGCTGCAGCTTCATGAAAGCCTAAGTAAGCTGAATGTTGCTTTTCTAACCTCATCTCGTGTTTGTGCAATAGAAACTGTGCTTCCTGTAGGGATACTTTGCTGCTTCTTGACGTTAAGGTGGCAACCATGGCATCATATTCAGAACCAAGACCATCAAGAATGTAAAGCAGTAGCTCTTCATCACTAACAGTTACACCACTGGTGGTTAAGAAGCCAGCAATTTCTTTCATCTTTAGTACATAGTCGTTTATACTGGAGTTATCCTTCCTAGTTGTTTGTAATTGATTTCTTAAATGCAGCACTCTAGCCTTAGAATCAGTAAGAAAATGCATCTCTAAAGTATGCCATATATCATACGCAGTATTACAGTTTGCTACATGCTGGAACATTGTTTCAGAAATTGATGAATTTAACCAACCAAACAAGAACTGATCAACTTTCTTCCACATTATATATTCAGAATTTACTTCTCTTTTGGATTCATCAACAAGACTAAAGGATGAGGGACAGGATTTTTCACCTGTTACAAAACCTTCCAAATCATAAGCTTTCAAGGCTGGAAGCACCTGAGATTTCCAGTATGCATAATTTCTTTCTCCTAGTTTTACAGAAATAGTTGGAAGCGTATTGCCTAAAGGTGAGGTTGACATGGAGGTTGTTGTCATTTCGTCTACAACTGAAGCTGAAGAAGAAGATGCCTTAGGATCTGCCATTGACGTCTGTCGTTGGCTCTGATACCATATTGAAAAAAAAAAGTAACAGAAAAAAATGCAGAAAAACAGAGTATGAAGAATGCGTGTTTATAATTCTTTCATTAACAGAAAAATTTCGCTACAATGAATCTTGACAGTGACTACAATTTATACACAGCCACTTGATCTTTCAAGCAATCTTCTCCGTTGAACTTATTTTTCAGCTGCAATCTTCCACCATTAGATCAACAACTTGCTCTGCCACTTGAGCTCCCACTTGCATTTTGTTGGAAAGCACATAACGTGCTGAACTGAAAAACTGGCGCTAAAAGCCAACTTGCTTTAACTAATTTTACTGTGAAAAGACAAAAGAAACCTGCATGAGTTTTCTTAAAGTTGCAGCTTGCTTTGCATGGTAACATGGTTAACACTCCGCAATGGCCAAAACATCATCTAGGACAAAGCCTTCTTTGTCATCCAAGCTTTTTGTCTCTACAAATTGTTTGACATTGTGGCTAATCCGTGCGTCAAGTTTGGATGAATTAGCAGTTATGATCTCTGGCTCACAAAGCACAATTAGGATAAGGTTAGAAGAAATTAGAACTGTTGTTAACAAGGTTGCAAGAATGGACAATTGTCTCATCTCTTCAGCCATTCTTGATTGTGTTTTTCTTTTTCTTTTTGTTTATGATATGCAGAATGAAGGAGTGTTAAGGTATTTATAAACCGGGTACATGTGTACCTGAATTTGTTCATTATATTTGTTTGAAGTTTGTTTAGGTAATCTTTTTGTTATTTTTATGAATGACAGTTATGAGAGGTTAAATGACAAAAATGCCTTAGATAGGTCATTTAATTTAATTGTTTGAAACTACATAAATTTTTTACCTGATATATGTATATACATTTAAAAAAAAAAAAACTATTTCTATAGTAGGTTTCTCCCAAAAGCTAATAAATAATGCTAAACTATTATGACATAAAGCGGGGTTATTTAAGGAATTTTGAACCTTTGCTACTAAAAGTTTTAAAGCTAACAAAATACTTTGTTGTTCAAAACTACAATTGTTAAGTTGAATTAGGTTTTGAAGTGCTCAACGGTGACATGACCAAGAATAGCGATGGTTAGAAACAAATTTTACATGACACCATACTGAGAGAATCTATTTGGAATTCGATGATCATTAGATACTAAATGGGAAAAGGTTGACATATTGATTTGTAACGTAAGACATAAGGCATGCAGCAAAATGTAAAACTTGCAATACTAAATATAAAACTCATACTTAAAAAAAAGATATATTCATATATACCTGTTACTAAGAACATAATTACCTAGAAAACTAAAACATTGCCCCCTATGCTTGAGTCATTTTGTTTTTAATTCAATTTACTATCTAGGTAAATTTTACACCAAATCAAAATAGAATGGTAGCCAAGAACCACAAGGCATGATCTTTATCCTCTCTAAAACCACATTCGCATGTTATATTGAACCACAAAAGTTACTAGTCAAGCTCGATATCTTGCATCTTACACATGCTAGCTCCTTAAACCTTTCTAAATCACTTTGATGTTGCTCTTAGAGTTTTTTTGCTTCACGAATTTGGTGAGGGAATGTTTCCAATTGAATTGTTTCCTCAAAATATTTGATATTTGCAACCTCACTGTGCCCATTACTTAAAAAGTACGAAAAGAAATTATAGATCTTTCCCAAGATTAGGAATCGTTATTACGTTCATGTTTTTTATACAACTTTTAGGTTGACCCTCTAAATACATGTATATATTTGTTAAACAATAATTATCAAAATTATAAATAATTTATTGTATACTTAATATATATATATATATATTTAATTTTTTTTTAAATAAAGAAGAAATATAAATTTTTTTATATTTGTACTCTCATTTCATGAACTAAATTCTAGCATTCATATATTTAATACCAAATGAAGTTAAATGCTTACAATGCTTCTGCTACAACAAAACTTTTGTAAGCAGGTTTGCTATGTTGTCATTGGTAGGTACTTTGCTATTTTCCACATCTCCTCTTTGAATGATTTCTTGGATCAGGTGGAATTGTCCGAGTGTGTGTTTGGATCTTTGATGAGACCGTGGTTCTTTGGCCTAAAAAATAGCCTCATTGTTGTCACAAAATTATTCTATTGGTTCAACAATGCTGGGAACCACACCAAGTTCAGTAATGAACTTCTTGATCCAAACTGTCTCTTTGGGTACATTTGACAATGCAATGTACTCAGCCTTCATTGTTGAATCAACTACAGTACTTTACTTTGAGCTTTTCCAGCTCTATTGAGACAAAAGACAAACTCTGATTGGATCGATAATCATCTTTGTCAGTTTGAAAACTAACATCACTATATCCTTTCACAGTAAGTTCATCTTCTCCTCCATAAACAAAGAATATATCCTTAGTCCTTTTCAAGTACTTAAGAATATTCTTGACTGTTGTCTAGTGACGCTCACCTAGATTCGATTAATATCTACTGCAAATGGTTAATGCACAAGAGACATCAGTTTGAGTATATAACATGACATACATTATGGATCCACCAGCGGAAGCATATGGAATCCAATTAATCTTATCTCTCTCTTGGGGTGTTGTAGGACACATGTCCTTTGAGAGATGAACACCATGTGACATAGGAAGAAATCATTTCTTGGATTCTTCCATACTGAATCTCTTTAGTACCTTGTCAATGTATGTACTTTGACTTAGGCCAAGCAACTGATGAACAAATTTACTTCCTTGTAAGTGCACGAATCGCTATCATAGTCTAGTGTGCAAAAGCAAGGGTCAATCCCACAAAGATTTGTAAGCTAACAAATAATCCTAATAACGATGCCTTAATTTAAATAACAAACTAAAATTAAGCGACAAGATTGATAAAAGTCCAAATTAAAGTAAATTGACTAAAACTATCAACTATAAGAAAACCAATATTCAAATGAGTTAAAAACCAATTAACCAAAACCTAGGGTTCCAATTTCACCGTAATTACCCAGCTTTGGGTCAACCAACTAACTATCGTATCTCAATTCACTCTCTAGGGTTTGTACTCACTAAACCAAGGTATTATTGTAAGGTGTTTGAGATTAACATAGTTTCCTTAACACATGACTAGCTAGGTGTATAGTCTAGCCTATGGATTAAAGACCCTTTAAACATAGGAGTACTCGAAATCATGAATTCTGTCAGAGCATATGCACAAATACTTAGTCATTCAAGAAATCATGAACCAACTAATATTCTGTTAGGGCGTATGCACAAAATAATGATCATTCATTCATATGTGCTAGCTAAGACTAACACATGATATATGTCTAATCTTAACACATACAACCTAATAATTCACATTAAAGGTCGTCACACAATAATGAAAATTAAAAATTGAATAAGTACTATGAATGAATCAAGATCTTAATTGAATTGACAACAATAAGTTCGATGTTTAAACACAAAGCCTTCCAATTAGGCTACATTGGATCCCTACAAAAAAAATTTAGTTACACATCAACATTAAGAAAGCAAACCTTAATTCCCCCAAAAATATGAATGATCAAAACCCTAGGAAGAATCTCCTTTTCTTTCTTGCTAAAAATCTCCCTAAAATAATTTACAATGCCCTATATACAATTTTTTATTACTAAAGGTGTTTTTGGGGAAAATATAAGTCCAAGTCAGAGTTGAAAAAGGTAAGATCTTTCCTCTCTTCACGATTCACGTTGTGGCAAACTTTTATGGTGCTGCAGCACTTAATTCTCCCGCAATTTTCCACTCGATAAAAACCTTGTCACACTGCGACATGGACTTTCTACCTAGATCACCTTTCCACATTATAGCACAAAAAAACCATATTGCAGTGCCATCCAATAATTTCACAATCTTTCTTCTACTTAAACGATCTGGCTCGGACTTCAACATGTCCAATGCCTTCAACCATCGTGTGAGTATATAATCACCATTTTTTCACCTAAAAACCTGAAACTCATGCATATACTCATGATTCTTGATAATAGAAATATATAAAGAAACTCGTATAAAAATAATCTATTAAAGTCATGAATTCCCTACAATCTACCCATAAAAATCACGAAATATATATAACTTTTCACCACTCATCACAACCCCCAACAACGTCTTGCTAGTCTCTAGCAATCAAAGAGATCGAAAATAATCTAGACTATTATAACAACTTTAACTAAACCACTTCCATAGGTTGACACAATTGCATTTAGCATATAAAATAAGCCTTTAAACCCCTAGGTCCCCCTAGTGGACAAGTTAGAGTCTCATGAGGGTTTACAACGATGTTACTCACAAACATTTTACAAGTTCTAACAAAAACTCCTAAAAAATAAACCAAAATTCCGAATTAATCCATTAAAAAGTCTAAAAAATTTTATACACTTAAAGCACAGAAAATAACCAGATGTTACTTCAATTCTACAAACATCCTAATGTCAATCTCACTTTCATTCTCAACTCTCTATCATTCAAAAATCCACAATCCGTCAATTCTAGCACTAGAGATAATTTTGTGTGCAACATCCATAAACAAAAATTAATCCCAATCAAAATGAAATATGAGTATAACTTTCTAAAAACAAACTCCATAAAACTACTCCCTACTGATGTAGACAATGACACAACTTTGGATCATTAAGACTTTATTAAGCTTGTAACATTAGGCTAGGGTATTGGGTTATGAAAGAATTGATAAGAGGAAAAAAAAAAAAAAAAAAAGCATTTGTTTTGTTACATAATCTTCTTATTTGTTACATAATCGCTCAAAGCATAACACATTCTCTCTAACTTCAAAAAGCATTTGTTTTGTCTCTCTCCCCATCTGTATTTGCATTTATGCACTTCCCATACTTCCCCGCTTTCTCGGCCAAACCACTTTAAAAACGTCTAGTTTTCTGATCGTCTATTGAAAGACACATCACCACCTTGAGCACTGCCACATGTGACACGGGTCCCTTACATTGATTCCTAAGAATCATGCACCCATCTTTCTCGATTCTCCCAAGAGTCAACCAAGTATCCCTGGTTGGTGCATGTTTATGTCTTAGTGATTTAGCCAGTACAAAAATTGGTATCAGCATCTTGGCACTAAAAGAAGGGCCTTTCGCCCTTGAATGTCTTAATGTAAGTTTGTTTCAGTGCTAATCACTATCTCTATTGATGCTTTGTCCTTTTACCGATAATAATTGCCTCAATATCGCTATGGCTACTGACTCTACACAACAACCCGATCCAATCAGACACAGTCTCAACCCATGCATGCACAAGGATAAGCCACCTCTCGGCTTAGTTGAGGAACTGTAAGAGATCCCCATGGATCGACACTTCCCCTCATGCACCCTCAGAATAAGAGGCAACCTTGAAGGAAGGACAAGAGATCGTTTGATCACTTCCTAAAAGAAAACCTAGATGTTTTCGCCTAGGGGCATACTAACATGATCAGGATAGATCTTAAGATCATGTGTTATCGCCTTAATATTGACTCTGACTCCCATCCAATCCATCAGAAGAGAAGAGCCATGGACGTGGAACAATCTCAAGCACTCAAAGAGGAGGCCAACAAACTCCTCGACATCAAATTTATCAGAGAAGTCAGATACTTAGGATGGCTCGCCAACCCTGTTCTCATCAAAAAGTCGAGCGGCAAATGAAAAACATGCATCAACTTCAAGGATATGAACAAAACTTGTCCTCAGGACAACTTTCCTCTCCCACGAATCGACCAGTTGATGGATGCCACTGTAAGGAATGCCTTACTCAGTTTCATGGATGCCTACTCGGGATACAATCCAATCTTGATGTATGGACTTCATGAGCTGTACACCTCATTCGTTATAGATCAAGGTCTTTATTGCTACAAAGTCATGCCTTTCAGCTTAATGCCGGGGCAACTTATCAGTGGCTAGTAAACAAAATGCTCACCGACATCATCTAAAAAACGATTGATATCCTAAGGAAATATTAGATGAAGCTTAACCCCCTAAAGTGTACCTTCGGGGTGGGCTCGAGAAAGTTCCTCGGTTACATGGTGAACTAGCGTAGGATTGAAGATCCAGGTGCTATTAAATATGAAAAGCTCGACAAAACCGAAATAGGTGTAAGCCTAATTGGACGAATCGTGGCACTCAATAGATTCGTCTCCCTAGCCGCGAATAGATGCCCACCTTTCTTCGAAGTGTTGAAAGACAACGCTGGAAGGCAACAAAAAGTTTGATGGACAAAGGAATGCGAAGGTGCTTTCCAGACGCTAAAGAGCCACCTCGAGCAACCTCCTCTCTTATCCAAACCGATCCTAGGTGAACCACTCTTATTATATCTATTTGTTTCATTTTATGCCATTAGTGCATCCCTAATCTAAGAAAAAGAAATGGTCCAGTGACCGGCTTACTATGTGAGCAAGCGTTTGGTGATTTTCAATCAACATCTCTAGTGATTTTCAGCTCATCCTCAGCAAGTATCAAGAAAAGGGAGAAAAGATGATACCCTACTTGCCGAAGGTGATGAGCAATCTAAAAAATTTCATTTAATACTCAATTCGGCAAATCCCTAGAGAACAAAATTCTATGGCCAAGGTTTTAGCTAACCCAAAATCAGCAATAAACAATAGAACATAATCCATCCCCTTCAGATTCCTGTCATTCTCTATCATCGATGCACCAAAGTAGACGGTGATGTCAATTAAGCAAGGGACCTCATGGTTGGAGCCCATCACCACTTACTTGAAGGACATGACCCATCCAAAATATAAATCAGAGGCTAGGACCCTACATGCCAAATTAGCCTGCTACACTTTGATCAATGACAAGTTGTACAAGCAAGGATACAACACACCCCTACTATAATGCGTAAATAAGGATGAAGCAAATTATATCATGATGGAAATCCATGAAGGTGTGTGTGGAAACATTGCCAGAGGATGATCCTTGGCCTACAAAATCTTCAAACAAGGATATTATTGGCCAATTGTCTACAAAGACGCTGCAAGCTTTACCCACAGATGTGACAGGTGTCAACGTCTTGCTACAATACCTCAGCCTCTTTGCAAGAGGTGATGAGTGTTTACACGTGCACTCATAAATAGTGACTTTAGGGGTATTTTGTAGGGAATTGGGTTTAATTGGTTAATTTTACTTAATTTATGTATCTCTTTTGTTTTCTAGAATGATGGGTATGTTTGTGAATTTTAAAGTATTTAGGTGCTGAAAAATGAGGATTTCAAGCATGTATATTGAAGAGGAAAGAATCATAAGCGTGTAGGAACAAACGGTTCGAGAATCGAAGCTTAAATAAAGAAGTTATGCATTTTTTAATATTGTTCACTGCAGCAAACTATTCATGCACTGCAGTGGAACTATTCCCATGTTGCAGCATAAAAAGTTGAAAAATGGACAGAAACTGAATGCCGCAGCACCATTAAATCGTCGGGGCACACTTCGTGAATTTTATGCCTAGGAGTTTTTCTGCCAGAAAGTGCTGCACTAAAATGAGCATAACTTGAGCTACACAACTCCGATTGACCTATCCTGGTGGCATTGTAAAGCTAAGAAATAGAGATAAAACTTTTATGTTTTGATTGTGATCCAGTTCAACCTGTAAGATTGTTAAAAATTGAGCCGAAAGTTACATCAAACAAGCAGACATGGGTTTTGGAACATGCTTCAGTGCTTCTACAATAACTTGAGCTGCAGACCTTGGATTTGGATGATTCTTGAAGCATTAGAAAGATTATTTTAAGACCTACAATTAATTTTTTCACAAAATTTCCATATTCAGAAGCTAGCATGTTCTATTTTGGATACCTTTGCGCAGGTTATTTGAAGGAATCCTAATTTCATTAGGATTCTTTTATTCTATTTCACCTAGAACTGAATTTTTCTCCTATTTCATATGGGATTTATCCCCTTACTTTTCCACAACCCTAGCACTATAAAAGGATGTCTTTAGATATTTTTAAAAGGACTTTTGCTTCGACTTGGAGAGAATTGGAGGCAAGGAGAAGAGATCTACCTAGGGTTTCATCTTTTCCTCTTGTACTTCATGTTTTTGAAGAGTTTGAGTTTTGATTTCCTTATGATCATGCGTAACTAAATACTTTTCTAGGGATCCAATGTAGCCTAATAAGAAGGCTTTGTGTCTTTATTAATTCTATTTGTTTTATCAATCCATTGCAATTCTGGTTTTATTCATTATCCTTTATTCAATCTTTAATTGATATTATTGCTTGATCACTTTAATATTAATTAATTGATTGCGTGAGACAAGGTTAGACTACACACCCTAGCTAATCTTGAATAGCTCATGTGAGTGAATGATTAGCATTTTGGGCATACGCCCTGACAAAATGCGAATTGGTTCATGATTTCTTAAATGTTAGTATTTGTGCATACGCCCTGACAGATGCACCTTTATTCATGATCTCGAGTGCTCTTGTGTTTAATGGGTTCTAATCATTAGGCTATACTATATGCCCTACCTAGTCTTGTGTTGAAGATACTAGGTTAATCCCAAACGCCTTATGGTAATACCTTACTTATGTGAGTGCGAACCCTAAAAATTGGATTGTGATAAAAATAGCTTGATAGTTGACATAAAACTAGATTATTATGGTGAAATTGGATACCTAGGTTTTAGTTCATTGGATTTTAAATCAGGTTAATAGTTGTTCTCTATTAGTTTGTTTAGTATTAGTTATTTTTACTTTAAGTTTGTTACTTCATAAATTCTTTAGATTTATTTAGTTTATTTGTTTCAATTAAGGCATAGTTTATTAGATTTCATTGAGTGCTTACAAATCTGTGTGGGATCAACCCTTGCGTGTGCACACTATATTGTAGTTGTGATTCATGTACTTGTGAGGATTAAAATTGTTCATCAAGTTTATGGTGCTGTTGCTAGGAATTTGATTCTAGCTAGTTACTTAGTTTTCTCTAATCATGTTTGCTTTAATTTTATTTATTTTTGTTATTTATTTTTTGCTTTATTTTTGTCTAGGTTTCCTTTTTGTTTTTGTTGTCTTTTGTGTTTTTAGTTAGTGAATGCAAGGCATTGGTCATTGGGAGAAGAATTATTTCCACACATCAACATAGTGGATTTAATTGGCAAAAAGAGGAAGGAACTAGAAGTTTCTAAAGAATCATCAGAATCAAGTTCAAAGATTGAAGAAAAGATGGCTGAGTTACCTTATCCTATGAAGGAGTACGAATGTCACCGTCATGCATGGTTCTTAACAATGCTACAAGAAACTATGAGCTAAAGAATATTCACTTTTAGATGCTTCCATCTTTTCATGGAATAATTTCAGAGGACCCTTTAACTTTCATTCGTGATTTTTACTCAACTGTTCAAACTTTTCCTTTGCAGGGTTTGACAAAAGATCAACTACGAATGAGGTGTTTTTCGTACACGTTGAAAGATGCTACTAAAACATGGTTCATGTCATTAACTCCCGCTTCACTTACCACATGGGATGTAGTTTATAATAAGTTCATTGGTAAATTCTATTCTCATGCCAAAACTATAGAATTGAGAGGTAAGATTGCTACCTTTACTCAAATAGAAGGTGAGCCATTCCATGAGGCTTGGGAGCATTTTAAATTGTTACTGGTTCAATGTCCACATCTTAGATATCCTTTAGAGTTGCTTAATCAGTTTTTATATGATGGACTGACACAAGCTTACCAAACCATAGTTGATAATGCTGCAAGTGGTGCTATGGGGGACGAATGAGTTATATGAGATGCTTGGAGCCAACTCGCAGTAGAAAAATGTTAGAGGAAAATCAAGAGTGATGTATGAAGTAAATATTAACACTGATTGGTGGTGCAAGTTTCAAAGTTAGCCAAATAGATGAAAACTATGTGCAATATAATGATTAGACAAGGAAAAAATATTGCAAAAGAGGTATGTGCTATTTGTGGCAATATTGATCACGCAACTAACTCTTGTCCTTCTAGTGGTAATTTTTCAAAGTATTTAGAGCAAGCAAATATGATGAACTCTTACAACCCGAGGCCTAAATATGATCCATTTTCAAATACGTACAACAAGGGTTGGAAGAGTCATCCTAATTTTTCGTGGAATAACAATAATTAGCAGTCTGGCTCAAATGATCAATCAAGGATATCTTTATTAGAAGAGACACTGAATAACTTCATCCAAGTATCTTAATAGAACAAATCGAATTTTGAACAAAGGTTTCAACTGCAAGAGGTGTCCATTAGAAAGCTAGAGGTTCAGATAGGACATATAGCAGAGGCAGTACAAGGTGATGTTCTTGGAAATCACCAAGCCAAACCGAGCAAGCGAAAATAGTCACAGTTCGTTAAAATGGTAAAGTAATTAACAAAGAGAATAATTTTGAATCTAATAAGCCTTTAATTGATCATGTAGGTGAAGATAAAGCTAAGGAGAAGCAACCAAGTGAATCCATTAAGAATGAGGAGATTAGTCCCATCATTGCTCCACCAAAGCCTTATGTTGCACCTATTCCTTTTCCAAGCCGATTGAAGAAAAGCAAATGGGTTATGTCATTCTCTAAAATTTATGATATTTTATCTAAAGTTAATGTGAATTTATCTTTGCTATGTGATAAGGAATATGCCAGCTTATGCAAAGTTCTTGAAGGATTTGATTACTCACAAGCATAAGTTTGAACCTAATGAAAAAATAATGATTCTTAAAAAGGTGAGTGTTGTGCTTCAAAGGAATTTGCCAACCAAATTGAAAGATCCAGGTAGCTTCATCATCAATTTTACCATGGGTGATAAAAAGGAAGAATGAGCAATGCTAGATTTAGGGGCAAGCATTAATCTCATGCCTTACTCCACTTATCGGCATTTAGGATTGGAGGAATTAAAGCCAACAACAATGTCTCTACAGCTGGCTGACAATTCAATTAAATATCCAAAGAGGTATTGTAGAGAATGTCTTAGTTAAAGTTGATAAACTGATAATTCCTATTGATTTTGTAGTCTTGTAAATGGAGAAGCTGTCAACTCATGATAGAGATTTACCCATTTTGCGTAGCTCCCCACTTATGGCTACAACTAAGACAGTGATTGATGTTCAGAATGGCAAGCTCACTATGACTGTTTTGGATGAAACAGTGGAGTTCTTAGTTTTCAATTCCTTTGCGTTTCCCTCAGATTCCAATGATTAAGCCTAATAGATTGCTTATTTCGTCTAGCCTAGACGTTAAATAAAGTGCTTCTTGGGAGGCAACCCAACTTTTTACTTTGCATTTTATGTTAATTTCATTTATGGTTTTATTTTCTATAGTTTTTCAAGTGTTTTTAGTGTTTTCGTTGTTTTGTTTTAGGTTATTTCATTGCATTTTATGGTTTAGTTGTTTGTAAGAAAAAAAAGCTTTATGTCGTGGCACAAAATATTTATGCCTAGACAAAGCAAGGAAGAGACATAAGCAATTTGGGCAGCAACTTGATGCCACGGCGTGATGAAAATGGCACCGTGGCTCCACACAGGTTTTGATGATGTCCCTAAAGGTAGGTAACTTCTCTTTTCTTATATGTTTTTCCTTTCTAGTTGTTACATTGAGGACAATGTAGGTTATAGGTTGGGGGTGGGGAAGTTCCCTTTTCCTGAATTTTCTTAATTTTTGTGAATTTTTTCTTATTTTTTTTGTAATTTTCATGAATTTGGTGTTTTTTTATTTTACTTTTAATTGAGTGTGTTTCATTTTTCTGAATTAATTTATATGTCAATGATAATAACATGATTGCAATGACATTGGCATTTAGAATAAGTCAAATTTTACTTTAGTTTAGGAATAATTCTGAATGTTAGTTTTGCCTAAGTTTGAGACTCTCAAGAATGTGGTTTGTGTGGTTGGTTAGTTCTAGCATTTAGGGATGTTTTGTGTGTGATTTTCATAGGACATTTTTTAGATCCCCAAATTCTAAAACCTAATTGATGACCACTTAGGCGAAATCCTAGACGACACATGACTTAAGAAATGATTTAGGCAATTTTTTGACCATTTGTGCCTTTCAAGCCAACCCTATAATTTATTATCTTTTGTCACCCTTCTGTACCAATATTGAGTTTATATTAGCCTTGATTTTCTTTCATTTATCCCACAATAACACACCCTTTTAACCCTTAAACACACTACTCTACCCATGATTTTTAAGAGGATTTAATCTGAATTTATGCAAAGTGAGAGTGTTTCTGTGTGGCTTAGAGTGTTTTCTCAAAATTTTGAAGGGTATTCAAAAGAATGGGTTGGGGGTTGTGGTGTATTGTCAATATCAAGTTAACAAGGGGAATGATTGTAATATCCATGCATCCTAACTATAGTTTCATTTCAAAAAAAAAAAAAAAAAAAATCTGAATAAAAAAAAGAGAAAGAAAAAGAAGAAAAAAATGAATAAATTAAGTATGGAAAGTGTGTAAATGCAAATGTGGTTGGGAAGAGAGAGGTAACAAAGGCTTGGGAAATTTAGAGAGAATGTGATATGCTTTGAGTGATATTGTTACAAATAAGTAAGATTAATCCTCTTATTCTATTTGGTTCCTTTCCATTCTTTCATAACCCAATACCTTAGCCTAAACATTACAAGCTTAGTAAAGTCCTAATGATCTAAAGTTGTGTGATTGTTCTACATTAGTGGAGAGTGGTTTGAAAACTAGGCTTATGGAGTTTGTATTTACAGAATTTTATTCATATTCCATAATTATTGGGATCAATTTTTTTTGTCTATGGATGTTGCATATGGAATTATTTCTGGTGTTAGGATTGATAGATTGTGGATTGATGGATGTTAGAGAGTTGGGAATGATGGTGAGATTGATTTTTAGGATGTTCCTAGATTTGAGGTGATGTTTCATTATATATTGTGTGTGTATGTGAATTCTAAGACACTTATATGAATTAGTTTGGAAAGTTTTGTTTTATTTTATGTTATGTGTGAATGTTTGTGTGTTAGTTAGGATTTGTTGGATGTTTGTGGATAACATCGCTGTAAACCCTCACGAGCCTATAACTCGTCCATAAGGGACTTAGGGGTTTAAAGGCTTATAGCATATGCTAAATGCAATCGTTTCAACCTACACAAGTGACTTAGGTTAGGTTAGTTTGAATTATATTATATTTAGATCACTTTGATTGTTAGGGACTAGCAAAAAGCGAGTTGGGGGTTGTGATGAGTGCTTGGAAGTGCACTCATACTCAGTGATTTTAAGGGTATTTTGTGAGGGAATTAGGTTTAACTGGTTAATTTTACTTAATTTCTCTATCTCTTTGTTTTCTAGAATCACGTGTATGTTTTTTTTTTTTGAATTTTCAGGTGTTTGGGTGCTGAATAATGAGGATTTCAAGCATGGACATTGAGTAGGAAAGAATGATAAGCGTGTAAAACAAATGGTTCTAGAATCGAAGCTCAAACAAAAAAGTTATGCATTTTTTAATAGTGTTCACCAAACAAACTATTCATGCACTGCAGTGGAACTATTCCCATGCTGCAGCATAAAAAGTTGCAAAATGGACACAAATTGCATGCCGCAATGCCACTAAATCACGTCGGGGCACACTTCGTGAATTTTATGCTCGGGAGTTTTTCTACTAGAATGTGCTACACTAAAATGAGCATAACTTGAGCTACACAACACTGATTCTGATGGCGTTGTAAAGCTAAGAGATGAAGCTACAATTTTATTTTTTATAGTTTTCCAGTTAGACGTTAAAGATTGTTAAAAATTGATCTGAAAATTATGTTAGACAAGCAGACGTGGGATTTAGAACATGCTTTAGTGCTTCTACAATAACTTGAGCTGTAGACCTCGGATTTGGATGATTCTTGAAGCATTGGAAAGATTATTTTAAGACCTAAAATTAATATTTTCAGAAAATTTCCATATTCAGAAGCTAGCATCTTCTATTTTGGATACCTTTGCACAGCTCATTTGAGGGAATCCTAATTTCATTAGGATTCTTTTATTCTATTTCGCCTAGAACTGAATTTTATTCTTCTATTTTGTCTAGGATTTATCCCCTTACTTTTCCACAACCCTAGCACTATAAAAGGATGTTTTTAGGTAATTTTTAAAGAACTTTTACTTCAACTTGGAAAGAACTGGAGGCAAGGAGAAGAGATCTACCTAGGGTTTCATCTTTTTCTCTTGTACTTCGTGTTTTTGAAGAGTTTGAGGTTTGATTTCCTTATGTCATGTGTAACTAAATACTTTTCTAAGGATCCAATGTAGCCTAATAAGAAGGTTTTTTGTCCTTATTAATTCTATTTGTTTTATCAATCCATTGCAATTTTATTATTCATTGTCCTTTATTCAATCTTTAATTGATGTTATTGCTTGATCACCTTTAATATTAATTAATTGATTGTGTTAGACAAGGTTAGACTACACACCCTAGCTAATCTTGAATAGCTCGTGTGAGTGAATGATTAGTATTTTGTGAATATGCCCTAACAAAATGTGAATTGGTTCATGATTTCTTGAATGATTAGTATTTGTGCATATGCTCTAACAGATGCGCCTTTATTCATGATTTCGGGTGCTCTTGTGTTTCATGGATTTTTAATCATTAGGCTAAACTATATACCCTAGCTAGTTTGTGTTGAAGATGCTAGGTTAATCCCAAACACCTTACTATAATACCTTACTTATGTGAGTGCGAATCCTAGAATTGGATTGTGATAACAATAGTTTGATAGTTGACATAAAACTAGACTATTATGGTGAAATTGGATACCTAGGATTTAGTTCATTGGATTTTAAATCAGTTTAATAGTTGTTCTCTATCAGTTGGTTTAGTATTAGTTATTTTTACTTTAAGTTCGATACATCGTCAATTCTTTAGATTTACTCAGTTTATTTGTTTTAATTAAGGCATAGTTTATTAAGATTAATTGAGTGCTTACATATCTCTGTGGGATCGACTCTTGCATGTGCACATTATATTGTAGTTGTGATTCGTATATTTGTGAGGATTACAATTGTTCAAGAGGTCATTATGTTGTCGAGCCCATGGCCTTTTGCCATGTGGGGAATTGACCTCATCGGGCCCTTGCCCCAAGAAAAAGGTGGAGTCAAGTTCACGGTAGTCATTGTCGACTATTTCACAAAATGGGTAGAGACTGAACCACTGGTGACGATTACCGTTGGTAAGATCAAAAGCTTTGTACATAAGAATATCATCTATCATTTTGATATACCACACACAATCATCATGGATAATGGGAAGCAGTTTAACAACAAGGAGTTCCAAACATTCTGCGATAGGCTCGGCATGAAGAAAAAGTTTTCAGTAGTTCACCGTCCCCAGTCCAATGGGTTGGTCAAGGCTGTGAACAAAGTCATAAAGCACATCTTGAAAGCAGAGCTTGGCAAATCTAAATGAAATTGTGTAAAACCCCACTCCAGTCAAGTATTCTCTGAATATCTCTCAATGAGAATCCAGGGGATACATGTCTGGAGAACTAGTTGTATTTAGAAAAACTTGTGCAAGGATAATAATAATATCCAAAACATTCATATACGATGTCACATAGGATCAAGACTTATAATTTCAAAAACTTTAAGAATTTATCTGGAAATTACACAATCAAAACATATTTATAGGGTGGAAGCTTCCAAAGGTGTTCCACAAACATTTATCATTTACATTATTTACATCAAGATAAAAATGTCAGGATAACAATAAATCATCTCTCCTCATGCGTAGCCCTGCTGTCTCTAGCATCCTTCACTTCCAGTCTACCTGCAAAACAATCAACAATGAAAGGTTGAGCACTAATCGCTCAATAAGGAATGATCGATTTAATTCTAGATGTTCTATCCAACCTTCATTTAAACATATTTATTTACACACCACATATCTTTTACATCTAGGTATGCTTCCCTTTTCATTCTAATTCATATACTTTGCATCATTTTATCCCATGGCCATATAAAACATCATGTGTACACATACAAACAAGTATGTGAACATAGTGCACACACATCACATGTCATGACATAGCATCTAAATATCATCTAACATGAGTACAAATCATATCATAATGTAAATAACATCATAACTCATGTAATGCAACTAAATGTATATAAATCATCTAACGTCTAGCTTATTAGACTTTTCTTAGGGTCTTAAGCATTTCATATCATCTAGCCTCAAATTCGTCTAGAGCTCATAGCATTGGAAGGCATGCTTACGCGTTTTCCATCCTATCTATATGCATCTCTAACATCTTATGACATGTAAACACATGTTTTAGCAAGCTTAATACTTTTGATTCTTCTATGGATTATCAATCCATTTACATTACCTCTTTCTCACATTCATAAAAGTCAATTAAAACATGCAAAAATTTTCAAAATTTTTCTACCCCCGAAACTGAAAATGACATTGTCCTCAATGTCAGCCAATAATGAACATAAGAGTAGAAAAACGAGCTTAAGGTATGAAATACTCCCTTGATTAATCTGTGAAGATTGAATTGTGTGCAAATTTGGACATCCCTTCATCGTTTTTCTTCATCAACGATATCTGTCAAAACTCATAAACTCAAGGGTCCAAAATGTCTTAGAAAATCTCACAGATTATGGAAAAATTACATCTAATTCTCAAACCTTAGCAAACTAAACCTAAAACCTAAGAATGCAAAAACAAAATAAACTTAAAAACAAGAAATAACTGAGTTCCATTATACAAAAATAAAACAAAAACAAAATAAAGCAAAAATGTGTCTCAGGCTTCATTCATCGTCATCCTCTCCCTCATCGTTGTCATCTTCTTCCATGGCATCATTAGGAATTTGATCTTCCTCTTCTTGCCAATTTTTCCATTGGAAGTTAGACACATCAATGCCCAAACTAGTGAAACACTTGTAATGCATCTTGTACGTCATTCGAGTTTGATCAACTAACCAATCTTGGCATCTTTCCTTTCTGTTCATCTTGGTTAGAATTTGTTGCAACATATCTTTTGTTGTGGGTGAGGGTACAGGTGCAGTGGCAGTGGCAGTGGTTCTTGGTCTTTTAGAGCTTGAGCTAGCTCCTCCAACAGGTTGGTCTATCTTTGAGTTTCTAGTAATAGGCGTGGTTGAGGATGGGGCAGGATGACGAAGTGGTTCATCATCTGCCTTCTGAACTCCAGTGTTCATACAAATCTCCATGATGAGATGTGGGAAGGCATAGCTAGCTCTCCCTAGTTTGGCCGCATGCTTTATATTCTCCATTATAATTTTGCCCACATCCATCTGTTTTCCAGGTGCAATGGCATAAAGTAAAATGGCTCTCTCTACATCCACTAAACTGTAGTGTGTCTCTAGAATCAACCTCGCACAAATAAAGTATTTCCAAATTATAGCCATGACTATCAAGTTAGTCTTTTTTAACTTTCTCCTTCCTTTCTTAGTGATCTCCCAAGAGGTACCTGGCTTTGCTATTACCCTAATTATCTCCTCAAAATTAATGTCCTTAGCCTTAAACTCCAGGTAATCATCATGTTTGATTGGCCTAATTTCATAAAATTCATTGATGATCTTGGCACTAAATGGAACTTGACACCCCTCACATACACATGTCCCAAATCACACTCAAGGAAGTTTGCATAAAGCTCTGGTACAATGGGTTCTACAACTAGATGCTTAAGTTCTTACAAAAACGTTACCCAATCTCTTCCTGTTGTCCAATTCTTTGCAAAGGTACTGGTCATCCATCTCTCTGCAATAAAACCCCTATCCTTTTTCTTAATGGCTACTTCATAATGCTTTTTAGCCTTAGCATTGACAAAACTATTGTCTACTTGTTTTCCCTCACCCTTTGGGTTGGTTTCAAGTGGCATTTTCGCTCAACATAACTCACTACGATCTACCACTTTTCCTAACCCAATACAACTCACACTCAGTCAACAAACAATTCAACAATTGAGCTCCAAATCAAGCACAAATGCACACTTCTCACATACACAACAATCAAATCTCCAATTCACCCCTAACAATTCAAAATTCACAATCAAACCCCAAAATTTACCAAACTTCCAAATGTAATCAAACAACTTCAATATCACAAACCCAACTTCCTCAACACAAATCAATTCAATATCAACACTTCTCAACTCAAAATCACTCCACAATTCGCATCAATATACATAACTCAAGCAATTCAATCAATTTCTTAAAATTAAAGCATCAAAAACCAAAATTGATCTAATTTAATGCTAGAGAACTTGAAATCTTACCTCACCCACAACAAATTCACCCTCAATTTCACCAATTTCTACCCAAATCGCAAGATCCCCAAATTTTGGAAAACCCAAGTTTTCAAAATTTCTTCAATACTCTAAAAAATCCTTGAAAAGGTAAGGTGATTGGGTGTTTATGGTAGTGATGGAGTGGAATGGTGTGAGAAAATTGATTGGAAAAGGTCGAAATCTTGGAGGCTAAATTGAGTTCTTGTGAAAACTAGGGGAGAATAGGCAGGTTTATATAGAGAACAAATTTCTCCATGGCGAAGAGGACATTTTGCCACGGCAAAATTTTTTTTTTTACTTGCCACGGCAAAAATTTGGAAAATTTGGCATATGGATCACAATGTGTACACTGCCGTAGTGAAACACCTTCCTTACTATGGTGAAAACTTGTAACGCCCCACATGAGGTACGTAGTTATTGTTTCCTCTTTCGCTCTTATTTGAGTTGGTTTTGGTAATATTGTTTGATTGAGTGTTGTGTTGAATGCTTGCCTTGAAATTGGTTGAAAATAGAAGAAGTTCAGTGTACCAAGCTTCGCCGGGGCGAAGAAGAATCTTCGCCGCGGTGAAGATGTGTTGAAACCACGGGGAAACTCTTTGGGCAGTTTCGCAGCGGCGACAGGCCGATTAAAATGTTTGTTAAGTTTTAGATATTTTCTTCCCTAAAGGCAATTTGACCATTCTACCCCTAATTAGCAGGAAAAGTGGAGAGTTAATTGTAAGGATTTTTCATGGAGAATATGTTGTTATGGGGGTGTGCTTGTAATGAATCAAAGGATATAGATGGAATTCCCAAAGAAGAGTAAGGGCAAAATGGGAATCTTTGGTATAAATTTCATTAAAAGGAATTAAGAGTTAGCAAACCCCTCATTCTTCTTCTCAAAAACGCAACTCTCCATTCTTGTTCCTCCCAACTTCTCTTTCTTTTGATCAAGGAGTTCCAAGGGGTTTTTGAAGTGATTTGGGGTAGAAAATCAACCTAAGGCTTCCTAAGAGAAAAAGTCAAGCAAACCAAGTGAAAGGAAGAGTTGGTGAAGTCTCTCCATAACAAGGTAAGTAAATCCCAACCCAAGTTGAGATTTAAGAATTTTCTTGATTAGGGTTTTAATAGAAATGATGTATTTATGTGATATACATGTGATATGCCATGTATGGAGGTTTAAATAGAGATTTCTATGCCTTGTGATTGTTTATACCTTGCAAATATAAGAAATGAGTTGTGGGTTGGAAAGGTAGTTTGAGATGGAATTGAAGGGGTGTTATGGATCTCTTTTTGGAAGTGTTTTATTTGACAGGTTTTGTGGTTATGTGAAGGGGTTTTTCCCCCATTTTGGATGGTTAGAAAAAGTTTTAGAATCATTGCTATAGTAGAGTTTTATAGTGCACTTGAGTTGTTTGATGAAATGCCTTATAGAGGTTTGAGTGTGATTAGTGAACCTT
Organism: Pistacia atlantica; assembly: GCA_026229545.1. Taxonomy (NCBI): domain Eukaryota; kingdom Viridiplantae; phylum Streptophyta; class Magnoliopsida; order Sapindales; family Anacardiaceae; genus Pistacia; species Pistacia atlantica. The sequence continues at coordinate 19,707,729 of CM047909.1, read as the reverse complement.
AATTCTTGCAACTTTGCATGTTGGCATTTCATAAGTGCATTGGTGGAGATGAACCATCCATAAGCACTAATTGTGCATTGAAAAGTGACCTAAGAAAGTGTAGGAAACTTGGGTATGCAATAACCTTATGAGTAGAGAGTTTGGTGGATGCAACTACTCTAAGGGTAGAGAGAATGAAAAAAATGCTAGAATAGAGTGAATTAGAAGAGTAGTAGAGATGGGTTGATGCTTTGTGATCATCACCCGACAGTTATGGGAATCGGGTTGATGCTTTGTGATCACCACCCGAATAGCCCTTAGAGATGGGTTGACGCTTTGTGATCGTCACCCGATAAGTAGTAGAAACGGGTGGATGCTTTGTGATCCCCACCCGGTTAGTCATTAGAAAAAGGGTTGATGCTTTGTGATCATCATCCGACATTTATTAGAGGCGGGTGATGCTTTGTGATCATCACCCGACAGTAAATAGAGACGGGTTAATGCTTGGTGATCGTTACCCAAAAGTCATGAGAAACGGGTAGGTGCTAGGTGGTCTCCACCCGATAGTTATGAAAACCGAGTAGGTGCTTTGTGATCCCCACTCGGTAGTCACTAAGAACGGGTTGGTACTGTGTGAATTCCACCCGATAGTCGTAGAGAGTGAGATGGTGTTGTGTGAATGCCATCCGGCCGTACCTTCGGTAAGATGAGGCCATGATGTTTAGTAGAAACAGAAATAGAAACAGAAACAGTATAAGGAAAGAATTAAGAGTTATACATACGGGGATAGACAAATAGAGGGTTTTACTTACTGAGCATTATTTTGTGCTCACCCCGTTATTTTCCTTTGTGGATGCAGGATCTAGGTGTTGATGCAATCGGAGGGCGTCGGCAAGCGAGCAATAGCTCTGCTGTTTCCCCTGTTTTGTCTTTTTAAAATGAATTTTTGTAAACAATACTCTTTGTGTATAAAAGACATATGACTTATAATGAAAAGAAAACTTTGGGCCCAATTTTCTATTGTTATTATGCATGCACTGTACTAGTTTTCTGCAGTTGTTACATTTTTGGAATCAGAGCAAAGATTTTGGGATTGAACAGTGTACTATTCTCATCACCACGACGTCCTATAACCGACTGTGTGAGTAATTCTTTCCTTATAGTAATTGTTTCTTGAGTTCATTAGTGCGATCATTTTGTAGATGAGGCGTAGTTATCGAAATCGCGGTAAGGGTGCGGTGAATGAAGGAGAACCTTCTAACCCACCAACGTCTACGCCCTCTCCCTTGGATGAAGCTAGAAGTGGGAGTGGGAATTATACGACAAGTTATGGCAGCGAAAGGGCTCGGGGAAGAAGATTGCTACCCCCGTGCAGTACCGCCTGATTACACATGTCGAAAGAGGACAAGCCATGGTGACCTCCCCAAGTCTGAGCAGTTGAACCGATTCTCAGGTCTTTCTAGTCAGCATCAACCCTTAGAGTTTACTGATCTGAGATCCGATAATAGCGAGTGGCTTGGGTCGTATGAGCGAGCCACGGGTTTTTTTCCCATGTCAGACTGGGAGAAGATCCGGTATGCGAGTTTCTTGTTTCAAGGTGATGCCCGAATTTGGTGGGAATTAATGGAAGAAACTTATGACGTAACAGTAATGACGTGGGAAGAGTTCAGGCAAGAGTTTGAGGCCGAGTATAGAACAGAGGACCAAGTTCATGAGAAGGTCCAAGAATTTATCGTTCTGACAAGGGACTGCTGCCGTGAAAGAGTACTCGATGAAATTTAACTCTCTTGCAAGGTTTGCACCAGGAATAGTTAGCACTCCGGCCTTGAGAAGGGATAAGTTTGTGCATGGATTGAAGCCGGAGATAGCCCGAGATATAATGACAAGCTCCAACCCTCCTCGAAATTATAGTGAGGCCTTGCAGGTAGGGCGATGAAGGCGGAGATTTTTGAGCATAAAATCTTCCCCGTAGGATCCTCGACAGGAGGACCGAAGGAGCCACCCTCCTCTCCTCAGAGAGAGAAACATGAGGGTGTAAAAGGTAAAGACATGAAGAATCAAAAGAAGAAGTTTCAGTATAGACAGAACAGAAAAGAGTGGAAGAATAAGCGACCTCGGACGGAAGGGTTTCCTCTTTGCCCTAAATGTGGGAGGAATCACCCGGGAGAATGAGAATGTACGAGGGATGAGAGTGTGTTATAGGTGCCGACAGCTAGGGCACATGATGAGAGATTGTAAAGCTCCTCTTCCACCAACCACTCAGAGTTTAGGAGGTACTACGAATGCCAGAGTTTTCAGTGGCACGGGGACGAGAGGCAGATCCATGTACCGTTACTTGCGGTCGGATTATTATTTCGTTCAGTCCTTTTATATGCTTTAATTGATTCAGGCGCTACTCATTCGTTCATATCTTATGGGATGCTTGAGAGATTAGGTTTGAAACCTACTAGAGCGACTCAACCCATTAAGATAGAAATACCCAATGGGGTCAGTGTCTTGACTCAAGAGATTTTGTTAAGAGAGTCTTTAGTGATCCAGGGTAGAGAGTTAACCGTTGACTTAATAGTTTTTGATATGCCCGACTCTTATGTGATTCTGGGCATGGACTTCCTAGGGAGATATGGAGTAGAGATTGACTGTCGGAAGAAGAAGGCGAGGTTTAACCTCGATAGTGGAGATAAGTTTAGTTTTAGAGAAGGCCATCAGTTGAGCATGCTGATTAGTAGTGTGAAAGCTAGAAAGATGTTGAGAAAAGGGTGTTCGGGATATATTGCCCATGTAGTGCAGAGTGGTGATGTTCCACAGTTAGAGATTCAGAGGGTGCCAGTAGTTCGAGACTTTCTAGATGTGTTTCCGAAAGAGTTACTGGGTTTGCCTCGAGAGGGAGGTAGAATTTAGTATCGAACTAGCACCAGGGGTGGGACGGCACCAATATCTAAAACCCCTTATCGAATGGCCCCAGCTGAGCTCCAAGAATTAAAGAAGCAACTCCAAGAGCTTTTAGATAAAGGCTTTATCCGACCAAGTCATTCTCCTTGGGGAGCTCCAATCCTATTTGTGAAAAAGAAGGATGGATCACTAAGGATGTGTATTGATTATAGGGAGTTGAATAAAGTTGCGGTGAAGAATAAGTACCCATACCCGGATAGATGACCTTTTCGATCAGTTGAAAGGAGCGGCAGTGTTCTCCAAAATTGATTTGAGGTCCGGGTACCATCAGGTACGAGTGGCTGAGCAAGATGTGGCTAAGACTGCCTTTCGTACCAGATATGGGCATTATGAATTTGTAGTGATGCCTTTTGGCTTGACTAATGCCCCAGCAGTTTTTATGGACTTAATGAACAGGGTTTTCCATGAGTATTTGGATCAGTTCATTGTTGTCTTCATCGACGACATTCTGATTTACTCAAAGTCAAGAGAAGAGCATGAGAAACACTTGAGATTAGTATTGCAACGGCTAAGAGAAAAGAAGTTGTGTGCTAAATTCTCTAAGTGTGAGTTTTGGCTGAACCAAGTGATATTCCTAGGTCATACCGTGTAGGGGCGAAGGAAGGGATTTCGGTAGATCCTAGGAGTAAAGAGTACGAGCAATCCTGGAATGGCGAGAAGTCGACGTAGAAAGAAATCAGGAGTTTCTTGTTATTGCAGCGAGGTTACTACCTAGGCGATTTGTAAGCGGATTACTTCCGATTGGCTAAAGCAGATGTCTGACTCTTACCAAAGCAGAAAACTCCGGGGCCTTTTGTCCATCAGTCAGACAGCATGTGAAGAAAGCTTTCAAGAGTTGAAGAAGAGGTTAACATCTGCTCTTGTACTAGTGTTACCGCAGGAGGGTGTAGATTATGATATTTATACTGAGACGCCTCTGCGGGGGAGGGACTTGGCGCCATCTGTCTGCTGTTAGGTTAGGGTAGGGTTATAGCTTATGCTTCTCGTCAATTGAAAGAGTACAAGACTAGATACCCTACGCATGACTTAGAATTAGCAACTGTGGTCTTTGCCTTAAAGATTTGGAGGCACTACCTTTATGGTGTGAAGAGTAATATCTACACCGATCATAAGAGTTTAAAGTACTTCTTCACTCAAAAGGAGTTGAATATGAGGCAAAGGAGGTGGTTGGAACTGGTTAAGGATTATGATTGTGAGATCAAGTACCAACCAGGGAAAGCCAATGTAGTAGCCGATGCCTTGAGTAGAAAAGCCCATGTTTTCTGGCTTACCAAATAGAAAGAGTTAATAGAAGAATTGGCTAAGGAGCAGATTGAAATGGTTCCGGGAAGAATTGCCAGCCTAGAGGTACAGTCTTCTTTATTAGAGGAAATTAGAGAAAAGCAAATGGCTAATGAGTGGTGTCAGAAAACAGTTCAGCAAGTGCGTGAGGGCAAGACAGCAGAGTTCTTTGTGAGAGATGGTATCCTCTATTTCAGAAATAGGTTGTGCATTCCTCCAAATGAGGAGTTGAAACAGAAAATTCTTATGGAGGCTCATGACACACCGTACACCGCTCATCCGGGAACAACCAAGATGTATCAGGATGTAAAGAAAGGCTATTGGTGGTCAGGTATGAAGAAAGACATTGCATAGTTTGTGGCTAAATGTCTAACTTGGCGAGGTGAAAGCGAGAACATCAACGTAGGATCAGAATTGCTTCAACCATTGAGTATTCCAAAGTGGAAATGGGAGAGCATTTCAATGGATTTTATCACGGGTCTCCCTAGAGTGCAGAAAGGGTGTAATGCTATATGGGTGATTGTGGATAGATTAACCAAGTCAGCCCATTTTCTCCCAGTAAAGGAAAGTACCACTACAGATCAATTGGCTCAAATTTACCTCAAGGAGATAGTCAGATTGCATGGTGTGCCCAAGACTATAGTGTCAGATAGAGATTCCAGATTTGTTTCTTACTTGGACGGAAGAATCTTTGGGACGAGGAGGTTTAGTTTGGGTAGGGATTTGCCCAGCATTGAGTACTTCCTACCATCCTCGAGCAGAGGATGGCCTTTGGCCGGGCCTGAGAGAAGCAGAATCAGGTGACTACGAGGATATGTTGAGCTGTTGCATGGACTATGAGTATCCTGGCATGAGATGTTACCCTTAGTGGAATTTTCCTACAATAACAGTTATCAGTCTACAATTAGAATGGCGCTTTACAAGGCTTTGTATGGTAGACGGTGTAGGTCTTCGCTTCATTGGGATGAAGTAGGCGAAAGAGATGAGTTGAGTACCGCTCTTGGGCCAGAGATGACTCAGAAACTAGTAGAAGATGTGAAGTTAATACGAAATAGAATGAAAAAAGCCCAAGATCGACAGAAGAGTTATGCCGACTTGAAGAGGAAAGAGGTGGAATTCCAAGTGGGCGACAAAGTGTTTCTGAAAGTTTCCCCTTACAAGCGAGTAATGCGCTTCGGAAGCAAAGGGAAGGAAGCCAGCTAAGAGGTATGTAGGTCCTTTTGAGGTCTTGCAACGAGTAGGAAAGGTGGCCTACAGATTGGCACTACCACCTACCATGGACAGAGTGCATGATGTCTTCCATGTCTCGATGCTACGGAAATATGTAAGTGATCCCCTCCACATCCTGAGCGTAGAGGATGTTGAAGTAGCAGAGAATCTAGTATATGAAGAACGTCCAGTTCAGATTTTAGATCGAAGGGCTAAAGAACTTCGGAACAAGAGTGTTCCGCTAGTGAAGGTCCTTTGGAGGAATCACAAAGTGGAAGAGGCCACTTGGGAAGTAGAGCGGGACATGCAGAACCGTTTCCCAGAGTTATTTGCATGAATTTTGGGGACGAAATTCTTTTAAGGGGGGAAGAATTGTAACGCCCCACATGAGGTATGTAGTAATTGTTTCCTCTTTCGCTCTTATTTGAGTTGGTTTTGGTAATATTGTTTGATTGAGTGTTGTGTTGAATGCTTGCCCTGAAATTGGTTGAAAATAGAAGAAGTTCGGTATTAAGCAAGCAGGGCGAAGAAGAATCTTCGCCGCGGCGAAGATGTGTTGAAACCACGGGGAAACTCTCTGGGTAATTTCGCCGCGGCGACAGGCCGATTAAAATGTTTGTTAAGTTTTAGATATTTTCTTCCCTAAGGGCAATTTGACCATTCTACCCCTAATTAGTAGGAAAAGTGGGGAGTTAATTGTAAGGATTTTTCATGGAGAATATGTTGTTATGGGGGTGTGCTTGTAATGAATCAAAGGATATAGATGGAATTCCCAAAGAAGAGTAAGGGCAAAATGGGAATGCTTTGGTATAAATTTCATTAAAAGGAATTAAGAGTTAGCAAACCCCTCATTATTCTTCTCAAAAACACAACTCTCCATTCTTGTTCCTCCCAACTTCTCTTTCTTTTGATCAAGGAGTTCCAAGGGGTTTTTGAAGTGATTTGGGGTAGAAAATCAACTTAAGGCTTCCTAAGAGAAAAAGTCAAGCAAACCAAGTGAAAGGAAGAGTTGGTGAAGTCTCTCCATAACAAGGTAAGTAAATCCCAACCCAAGTTGAGATTTAAGAATTTTCTTGATTAGAGTTTTAATAGAAATGATGTATGTATGTGATATACATGTGATATGCCATGTATGGAGGTTTAAATAGAGATTTCTATGCCTTGTGATTGTTTATACCTTGCAAATATAAGAAATGAGTTGTGGGTTGGAAAGGTAGTTTGAGATGGAATTGAAGGGGTGTTATGGATCCCTTTTTGGAAGTTTTTTATTTGACAGGTTTTGTGGTTATGTGAAGGGGTTTTTCCCCCATTTTGGATGGTTAGAAAAATTTTTAGAATCATTGCTATAGTAGAGTTTTATAGTGCACTTGAGTTGTTTGATGAAATGCCTAATAGAGGTTTGAGTGTGATTAGTGAACCTTAATTCTTGCAACTTTGCATGTTGGCATTTCATAAGTGCATTGGTGGAGATGAACCATCCATAGGCACTAATTGTGCATTGAAAAGTGACCTAAGAAAGTGTAGAAAACTTGGGTATGCAATTACCTTATGAGTAGAGAGTTTGGTGGATGCAACTACTCTAAGGGTAGAGAGAATGAAAAAAATGCTAGAATAGAGTGAATTAGAAGAGTAGTAGAGATGGGTTGATGCTTTGTGATCATCACCCGATAGTTATGGGAATCGGGTTGATACTTTGTGATCACCACCCGAATAGCCCTTAGAGATGGGTCGACGCTTTGTGATCGTCACCCGATAAGTAGTAGAAACGGATGGATGCTTTGTGATCCCCACACGGTTAGTCATTAGAAAAAGGGTTGATGCTTTGTGATCATCATCCGACATTTATTAGAGGCAGGTGATGCTTTGTGATCATCACCCGACAGTAAATAGAGACGGGTTAATGCTTGGTGATCGTTATCCAAAAGTCATGAGAAACGGGTAGGTGCTAGGTGGTCTCCACCCGATAGTTATGAAAACCGAATAGGTGCTTTGTGATCCCCACTCGGTAGTCACTAAGAACGGGTTGGTACTGTGTGAATTCCACCCGATAGTCGTAGAGAGTGAGATGGTCTTTGTGTGAACGCCATGGTCCATGCCGTACCTTCAGTAAGATGAGGCCATGATGTTTAGTAGAAACAGAAATAGAAACAGAAACAGTATAAGGAAAGAATTAAGAGTTATACATACGGGGATAGACAGATAGAGAGTTTTACTTACTGAGCATTATTTTGTGCTCACCCCGTTATTTTCCTTTGTGGATGCAGGATCTAGGTGTTGATGCAGTCGGAGGGGCGTCGGCAAGCGAGGAGCAATAGCTACACTGTTTCCCCTGTTTTGTCTTTTAAAATGAACTTTTGTAAACAATACTCTTTGTGTATAAAAGACATATGACTTATAATGAAAAGAAAACTTTGGGCCCAATTTTCTATTGTTATTATGCATGCACTATACTAGTTTTCAGCAGTTGTTACAAAACTAAAATTTCAAAATGCACTATGCTAGTAGTGAGTTTCTTGCTATAGCGAAATTTCTTTCTTGCTACGGCAAAGTCTGGAAAATTGTTGCTTCATGCCAAATTTCCTGAAACACAAAAAGAAAACAAAATTTAATCATTCCCTAAGTCAAATAATACATAAACAAAATGTAAAACAACTAAAAATGAAAACGCTTAGGTGCCTCCCAAAAAGCGCATGTTTATAGTCGGAAGCTTGACTTTCTCTTGGGATCTCATTCTGAGATGTCGAGTTTGATGGACAATGACTTGTAACTCACCGCTCCATCAATGTACGACTTTAATCGCTACCCATTCACTTTAAAGGTGCCTTTTTCCTCATGAGAGATCTTGACGACTCCATATGGGTAGACTTGGTAATATGAAGGGTCCAGATCATCTAGAACTTAAATTTTCTGAGAAAAAGCCTAAGTCTAGAATTGTACAACAACACTTTCTAACCCAATTCAAAGTTTTTCTTTGCTATGTGCTTGTCGTGCCACATCTTGGTTTTTTCCTTGAATATTTGGGAAATTTCATACGCATCATGACGAAACTCATCTAGTTCATTCAATTGAAACTTCCTTTCTTCCCCAGCAGCTTGTAAATCCATTTTTAGCATTTTGATGGCCTAATATGCTCGATGCTCTAGCTCCACCGGCAAGTAACATGCTTTGCAATACACAAGACGGAACAAGGACATGTAATGCGTGTTTACTACAACATGCAAAACTAGCAAGTGCACTAGTCGCTCAAGTAATAGAGTGATGGGTAGGATATCGTTCCCACGAGGACTGGTAGCAAAGCACTAAGTTCCCTAACGTTAACAAGTTGAAGCAATCGAATATCTTGGATTGATGGGAGCAAATTGTAATTGAAAGAAAACAAAAATCAAATTTAACAAAGAATTAATTCTTAAATAAGAAAGCAAATGAAACACAGAATATCAATTTAAATAAAACGGGTAGGGTTTTGACTTCGTTTGGATTTTTATGGGTTAAACCTAAGAGTTACACTATTTTCACATTCACGTGCAATGGTTGTAAATCGGATTCACTAATATGTTAACATACCCTCTCGGGCTATGTTTTCTTATTCATCCTTATTAACATTCCGCACCCAACAAATTGAAGGTTAATAATTCTAAAATCATGAAGCACAAGAATCCTAAATTGATTTCATTAATTCTTGAATATATCTCTAGCATCCAATACTATAATGGTTATTACCCAAGAAGCTTAACATGAATTATTTCTCAATCTCATCATGTTCATCACATACGATTTAATTTAATTTGAGTAACACACAACCAAAGCTTATTCACATGGAAATAACACAATCAAATACTCAACCCATTTCAAATCCAAACTACAATCAAAACCCTAACCCATAGAAGATTAGTTCATAGCTAAATTAACAATACAAAAACGAAAAATAGAAATCAACGAGTTAAACATAATGAAACTGAGATGAAAGAATAGAAATCTCCCCAAAAGATGAATCTTCTAGTCAAAATCTGAATCTTCCCTTTAACAATCCGAAAAACTCAAGCTTTTTCTCTAAGGAAAATGCAAAAGACGGCTAAACCTAACAGCTCAAGCTCCCTTGGCAAAAAGTTAAGTTTTTCTTTTATACCTAGTCCAAAAACCCAGTCAAAAACACGCACACAAGAAATTGTGCGTTTACAAAACTGAAAAATTTGACTGTTGCCGCGGCGAAGGATGAAAATTCCACTTCGTCTCTGGCCTACTTCGCCGCGGCGAAGACAATTTCTTCGTCGGGGCGAAGCTCCTTCAAAGGTTCTGACATTTACAGAACTGCCACTCTGCTTGCTTCTTCGTTCGATTCTTCGATTTTCGGCTCTCTTCCTTGGAAGCAAGCTTCATCGTGCGTTGTCCTGCTCCGGAACTCTCCTATCTTCTGAAATCCGCTCACTTCTGAGTCAAAACTATCCAATTTTGTCTTTATTCGCTCAAAAAGTCCATTTTAACCTGAAACACGAAAAGTAAAGAATTAAGCACCAATTCAGGTAAAAATGCACTGGAAAGTACCTGAAATCCGACAAAAAGATCAAATGAAAACTGTATAATTTACGGATTATCAACTACCCCCAAACTAAAGAGATGCTCGTCCCCGAGCATACAGTACAAAACTAACGAAAACAAAGACAACAACGAAAAACAAAAACATGAAAACATGCACACAAACTGAAAAACCAAAATAAAAAATTCAAATGCCACAATGAATTGCCTAGAAATTGCACATGTCTCACAAATTGTTGAAAAATTATTATCAGGAAATGTTCGACATTCCAGGAAGTTATAAGCTAAATCAACTGTCTTCCTCAATTGGTCCATCAAGTAGGTAATCCCCACTTCAATCCACATTCCAACTTCCCGGATTATTTTATGCAAAAATTGTAAAGTTTATCAAATGGTGTCAGACTCCATAAGCCTAAATATCGAACTGCTCTCTACTAATGAGGACTAAACACAGATGAGAATCAAAAGGTCTTTAAAGGCTTGTAATGTTAGGCTCGGTTCATGGGCTCCAATAAAAGGATAGGAAACAAAGTAAGAGAACTCGGTTGTCCTAAAGCAAAACTCAAATCACATCGAAACCCACACTTTCTCAACACCAATCGACATGTCTACTAATTCACCGCCTTCAAACGTGTATTCTTAAACTTTTGGATACCATAAATGCAGGGGAGACCCGTTTAAGGTGTACTTGGCGTTGTTAAACCCGAGGTCGCCAAATACTGCTAGGCAGTTTTTAAGGCGGGTTCTGGTTTCCAGCCGGTATACCCTTAAACTAGGCAGCATTGTGTTCGACACATATTTTTTTTTTTTTTTTTTAATCAACACTAGAATTGAATTGAGGTGACTACCTCCTTTGTTTTTATTCTTTTCTCTCAACCCCCACATCATTCTTTTTGGTCTCTTCTTCATTTTTCTTCTCTTAACCCCCAAACTAATCTTTTACTCAATTGTACACTCGTTTCGTTCTCGGTTTTGCACTAAGACCGAATTCTCCTAAAGGTATGATAAAGTGTTTAGGGTAAAGGAATTTACAAATCTGTTGTTTTCTAAGAAAAATAAAGCAAAGTTCAAATGGCTCAAATGGGTGACTAGTGAAAATTTCAATCATGGGTTGGCTAGAAAGGCTCAAACGTTCCAAAAATTGCCTAAATCATCTCCTCAACCATGTCTAATCCTAAAATTTCGCCTCAAGCATTTCTCAACTAGGTTCTAGAATCCACCAACATTATCAAGACTTTGCCTAATCGCATAAAATGAATCTAAGCATGCCGAAAAAATGAAAATCGTGGTTAAACCACTCAACAAACCTCAATCAGAATCCAGTCAATAAACGTAAACTTGAAGCAATGCTTAACCTTTCTCAACAATAAAAATTCAACAATCTTATTCTCATCATTGATTTATACAACTCATCATCGGCAAAACAAAACAAACACACGAAAAATACAACACAAAAGTAAAAAAAAAAATTTTTTTTTTTTTTTAATGACTTTTAAGGTGTACGCGGCGTTGTTAAATCCGAGGTCACCAAATACTGCTAGGCAGTTTTTAAGGCGTTTCTGGTTTCCAATATACCCTTAAACTCAAAATCTATTCCCTACCCCCAAACTAAATATAACATTGTTCCCAATGTTCCATTATGCATAAGTTACGAATAGAGAAAAATAGAACAAAAGAACAACATAAAGGTACGAGAATGCTCCCTAGTTAAGTCATGAATTGTCGCTCCACAATGTTCACCCGTTCTCGGACTTTTCATCATCCAAATTCTGTCAAAACAACAAAACTATGGTTTCCCTCATGTTAGAACGAATTCACAACTAAATTGAAAGTATTACAACCTAATCTCGCCCTTTTAACAACTACTAAATAAACAACCAACTAACAAAAAAACAAAAAAAAACAAAATCCAAAACCAAAATAAAATGAGTTTCCGTTTCAACTAGACAAAAAATAAAAAAAATAAATAAATAAATGAAAACAATTAAACAAAACATAAACAGGTGCTCCGGTTCAGTCTTGTTCTTCCTCTTCTTCCTCTTCATCTTCCTCGTCTTCTTCTTCCTTCCTCGATTCCTTAACCTATCGAGTTCCAGTCAACCCATTGATATGCGGAAGTGTCCACATTCAGATCCTTGAAAGCACTGCTCAACAATTCATGAATGTTATGTGTCCGCTCCATCATCCAATCCTGTCGTCTCTTCATGTATTTCATCATTCCCATCATTTCTTTCTGAGATCCTGTGCAACTGGATGATGTGGCCATGCTCGTTCTCTGCCTCTTCGCCCCTGCTCTTGGTTGGGAGCGCTGCTCGGTCAAGGTGTTTCTTGAAATAGTCGTCATCTAGAGTTGGAGCCGGATGAATACGCGGCTCATCATCTTGAACCTTGACCCCCGCTTTTTGGCACATGGCAGTGATGAGATGCGGGAAATAGTAGCTTGATCGTCCCTTTGTGGATGCTATCCTGATACTCTCATAAATGATGTCTCCCACATCCATACTCTTTCTTGTGGCAATAGAGTAGAGCAATTCAGCCTTCTCATGAGTCACTGTGCTGTAGTGCGTCTCCGGCATTAGTTTAGCATAGACAAAGTATTGCCACATCCGAGTCATTGGTGTCAACTGTGTTCCTTTGAGTGTCTTTTTCTGTTTTTTAGACACTTCCCACGCTGCCCCTGGTTTCGCAATGACCAGCAGGATAATATTATCCTCATAGGTTGATCTTTTGAACTCCACATACTGATCAGTGAAAATTTCGGGCAAGTTGAAGAATTTGTTGATGTCTCTTGCTGAAAATGGCACATCCTCCCCTCGTACAAACACAATCTCATCCTGACTTTCGGGGAAGTTGGCATAGAACTCTCTGACCAACGGTTCTACTGTCGGCTCCTCAAGAGAACGCATGAACATGTTCCAACGTCTACCCCTACTCCATTCCACAGATTGTTTTGCTGCCAATCCACGTTCAGGGATGAAGCCCTTATCCTTTTGTGTGATCACCTCCTCATAACGTTTTCGGGCTGCCTCGTTCACAAACCGGTTATCAACGTTCTTCCCCTTGCTCGTATGCTTAATTTTCGGGGCCATTGATTCACTGAAATTCAATCCAAAATGTTAACCCCAAGGAATTAGCCCTATAAAAACATGGTCATGTCCAACCTGCAAAAACAATCCACACTTCCAAAAATTCGCAATTCAACCCCCAAACTACGATTTTTTCCATTTTAAGGTGTACGCGGCGTTGTTATACCGTGAGGTTGCCAAATACCGCTAGGTGCTTTTAAGGCAGGTTCTGGTTTCCAGCCAATATACCCTTAAAATAAATTCCACGTCAAAATTACAAAAACAATCCACACTTCTAAAAATTCGCAATTCAACCCCCAAACTACGATATTTCAATTCAACACAAACACTCCAAATAATCAACAACCACACTTCTAACAATCAATTGGCTCACAAACTTCTCAACATGAATCACAATCACAACTCAACAAACCCAAAATTTCTCAAGTTAAAAGTTCGCATAATTTTTAGATCTACGATTATAGACTAAAAATTTTCCAAAATAAAGCTTTGGGTTTTCGAGATCTTACCAATATGAAGGTGTTTGCACCACCAATTGACCCAGAAATGATCCAAACAAGAAAGCCCCAAATTTTTGATCCAAAATTTTTTTTGAAATTTTTGTGAAATTTGTTGTTGAAAAGGGTTGTTTTGGTGTTTAGGAATGTTGTAGAGTGATTATTTTGGTTGGAAAAGCAAAATAGAAGTGAAAGATTGAAAGTTGGAAAATTTTCTCTCAACTCAAGATGCAAGGCGGCGTGAAAATGAGAGAAGAAAAGTTGGTATATATAAAAAAAGCTCTTCGCCGCGGCGAAGTTCATCACGTATAAACCCTAAAAAATTTCCCAGGTTTCGCCGCGGCGAAGAAGAATTCTTTGCCGGGGCGAAAACTTCCCGAGAGTTCAAGGCTAACTTCGCCGCAGCGAAATGCCTTAGCCAATTTTTCGCAAATTAATTCCTTTACTTCGCCGCGGTGACAACAATTACTTCGCCGCGGCGAAATACTCCAGTAGCAAACCTGGTATTCTTCATGTCTCTTCGCCGCGGCGAAGAAACTTTCTTCACCCCGGCGAAGTCTGGAAATTTTTTATACCTTCCTTTGGCTCTAGACTTCACCTGAAACACCTGAAAACAATAAAAACATCAAATTTTATACAAACTCATAATGAAATAAGAAGAATTCAAACAACAAAAATTTAAAATCAAAAAGTTAAAAACACTTGGGTTGCCTCCCAAGAAGCGCTTGTTTATAGTCGGAAGCTTGACTCTTTCCATCCTTTAGGTTGGGATGTCCAGCCGGATTGGGATGAACTTGCAACTCATCACCCCCTCAACATATGGCTTCAACCTCTGTCCATTAACCGTGAAAGTGCCCTTTTCCTCATGTGTGACTTCCACTGCTCCGGATGCATGTATCCTCGTTATAGTGAACGGTCCGGACCATCTAGACTTAAGTTTTTCGGGGAAAAGCCTAAGTCTAGAGTTAAACAATAATACTTTCTGCCCAACTTCAAAAGCCTTGACCCGGATGTGCTTGTCATGCCACCTTTTTGTCTTCTCTTTATAATTCCGGGCATTTTCATATGCTTCCAAACGAAACTCATCAAGCTCGTTCAAAGTCAGCATTCTCTCCTCTCCCGCGGCTTTTAAGTCCATGTTCAACTACTTGACGGCCCAATATGCCTTATGTTCAAGTTCGACCGGCAAGTGGCACGCTTTCCCATAAACCAATCTGAACGGAGACATACCAATTGGGTTTTGAAGGCAGTGCGATAAGCCCATAAAGCATCGTCCAGCTTCCGTGACCAATCCTTCCTCGAGGCATTAACTGTTTTCTCTAAAATCCCCTTCAGTTCTCTATTTGACAGTTCTACTTGCCCGCTCGTTTGTGGATGATAGGGTGTTGCCACTCTATGTGTCACTCCATACTTACTCAGCAGTGCATCCATTTGCCTATTGCAAAAATGCGATCCTCCATCACTAATAATTGCTCGTGGTACTCCAAACCTTGAGAAAATATTCTTCCTCACAAAATTAATCACCACCCTAGCATCATTAGTTGGCAATGCAACTGCCTCAACCCATTTCGACACATAATCCACAGCTACCAAGATATACGAGTTCCCATAGGAACTTGGGAAAGGACCCATGAAATCAATCCCCCAAACGTCAAAAATTTCTACCACCAAGATGTTGTTCAACGGCATCTCATCTCTTTTTGAAATATTTCCCATCCGTTGACATTGGTCACACTTTAGAATCATCCGGAAGGAATCTTTAAAGAGGGTTGGCCAATAAAACCCAGATTGTAGCACCTTCGCTGCTGTTCTAGCTGCCCCAAAATGGCCACCTACTTCCTTCTCATGACAGTGCCTTAGAATGCTCTCCATTTCTTCCTCCGGGACACACCTCCGTATCATTTGATCAGTACAATGTCTGTATAGGAACGGCTCTTCCCAAAAGTAGTACTTTAAATCTGAGAAAAATTTTCTCTTCTATTGGACTGTCATACCACTTGGGAGCACCCTTGATGATAGATAATTTGCAAAGTCCGCATACCATGGTGCTTCGTCCACTCTCATCAGTTTCTCATCCGGAAATGTTTCTGAAATTGGCATTTCCACCTCATCTCCCTTGATTGGTCTCTCAATTCTTGACAAATGATCAACTACTACATTTTCCGACCCCTTCTTGTCTCGAATCTCCAACTCAAACTCTTGAAGTAGTAGAATCCATCATATCAACCGAGGTTTTGCTTCTTGCTTCGCCAAAAGGTGTCTGAGTGCTGAATGGTCCGTGTAAACGATTACCTTCATACCTAAAAGGTAAGAACGAAACTTGTCAAAAGCAAACACCACAGCCAATAATTCTTTTTTCAGTGGTAGTGTAATTCAGTTGTGCATCAACAAGTGTCTTGCTAGCATACTGAATTACATGCAACACTTTATTTTTTCTCTGACCTAATACTACCCCTAAAGCAAAGTCACTAGCATCACACATTAGTTCAAATGGCAGGTCCCCAATCGGAACCGCAATAATGGATGCAGAAACTAGCAATTTTTTTAAAGTTACGAAAGCATGCATGCAATCATCATCAAAATCAAAAACAACATCTTTATTCAATAGATTGTAAAGGGTTTAGAGATCTTAGAAAAATCTTTTATGAAGCGTCTGTAAAACCCCGCATGCCCCAAAAAGCTTTGGACTACTTTGACATTTGATGGCGGTGGTAGCTTCTCAATTACTTCTGTCTTTGCCCGATCAACTTCAATCCCATCCTTGGAAATCCTATGCCCGAGCACAATTCCCTCTTGGACCATGAAGTGACATTTCTCCCAATTCAAGACCAAATTTGTTTCCTTGCATCGCTGCAAAACAAGAGACAGATTTGTTAGACAATTATCAAATGATGACCCAAAAACTGAGAAGTCATCCATGAAGACTTCTATGAATCTTTCCACCATGTCTCCAAAGATTGACATCATGCATCTTTGGAATGTTGCTGGTGCATTGCATAACCCAAACGGCATTCTTCGGTAAGCAAAAATGCCGTAGGGGCAAGTGAAGGTCGTTTTCTCTTGATCCTCCGGAGCGATGGCAATTTGGTTATATCCTGAATAGCCATCCAGGAAACAGTAATATGCATGTCATGCCAACCTCTCCAACATCTGATCGATGAAGGGCAATAGAAAATGATCCTTCCTTGTCGCCTCGTTCAGTTTACGGTAATCAATGCATACTCTCCAACCCATTACCGTCCTTGTTGGAATCAACTCATTACTCTCATTCTTCACAACGGTAATCCCTCATTTCTTTGGAACAACTTGCACCGGCTCACCCATGGACTATCGGAAATCGGATAGATGATCCCCGCATCTAAGAGTTTCACCACCTCCTTTCTCACCACTTCCTTCATTGAAGGATTCAATCTCCGTTGTGGTTGTACCCTCGGCTTAAAGTCATCCTCCATGAGAATCTTATGCATGCAAAATGAGGGTGAGATACCTCCAATGTCCGTAATGGTCCATCCAATCGCCAGTCTATGTTCCCTCAACACTCTAATCAACTTCTCTTCCTATAAGGCACTCAAATCTGCACTAATAATCACCAGAAAAGTATCTGAATCTCCAAGATAGACATATTTGAGGTGAGGCGGTAAAGGTTTCAGTTCAAGCCTTGGGGCTTCTTTATTATTTTCCTTTGCCCTCTCTTTGTCAAGGTCAAACTCCTCAAATTCTGCATCTTGACTCTCCTTAATCGGTTGGAGTGCTTCTAACATTCTAGCACAATCGTTCCTTGCTGATTCTTCTACCTCTACTATTTTCGATTTGGCTATACACGCTTCTAGAGGTAATTCTGGGATGTTTTCTTCCATGGACTCCACAACAAGTTCATCCACCACGTCCACACAAAAACATGAATCCGCTTCCGATGGAAACTTCATTGCATCAAACACATTAAAAATTACTGTTTCATCCTGAACCCTTAACAACAACTTTCCTTCCTGTACATCAATCAGGGCTCTCCCCGTGGCCAAGAATGGTCGGCCCAAAATGAGAGGAATCTCCTTATCCTCTTCCATGTCCAGCACTACAAAGTCCGTTGGAAATATTATTTTCCCCACCTTCACTAATACATCTTCAACTATCCCCCTCGGGTACTTTATCGACCGATCCGCTAGTTGCAACGACATTGTCGTTGGCTTCACTTCACCAATCCCTAATCTCCTGAAAACAGAAAAGGGCATCAAATTTATACTAGCTCCTAAATCACAAAGCACTCGATCAAAAGTAATATCCCCTATGACACAAGGAATAGTAAAACTCCCTGGATCTTTGAGCTTCGGGGATAATTTCTTCTGGAGGATTGCACTGCACTCTTCTGTTAGCATCACCGTTTCCTCATCTTCTAATTTCCTTTTGTTCAAAGGATTTCCTTCAGAACTTCGCATAACTCGGCATTTGTGTATTGCATCTGCAAAAGGAATGTTAATATGCAATTTCTTAAAAAATTCAATGAACTTCGAAAATTGCTTATCCTGATTCTTCTTTTTCAATCTCTGAGGAAAAGGCACTGGTGGGGTGTGATGTGCTAATTCTGGTGGTATCTCAGGGAATGGCAATTTCTCCTTCTTCTTTTGCCCTTCATCCTCTTTCTTTTTCTCTTCCCCTAAAGCACCTGAATTCTTTTCACAATTAATCTCTTCATCAATTCTCTCTTCAAACTCTTCCTTTCCGGGTTGCTCCACCTCTTTTGTAGACTGACCTACCTCTTCCAACACTGTCCCACTTCTCAAAATTATGGCATTTGCTTGTTCACGTGGGTTGGTCACAGTATTACTTGGTAGAGAACCCTGTGGTCTATCATTCAGCTTCTCGGCCAATTGGCCCATCTGTACCTCAAGATTCCGAATGGACGCCCCTTGGTTCCTAAAGTTTGTCCTCGTCTCATTCATGAACCCTGTAGTTTCTTGCATGAATTTACTGAACAAATCCTCCAACTTCGACACTCTTTGATCTCCCGGTTGGTTGGTCACCCCTGGCTGGTTATTTGGAACTTGTCTCTGGTTCCATTGGTTACCTTGTTGATTCTGATTTCCCCAAGCCAGATTCGGATGATTTCTCCACCCTGGGTTGTATGTGTTGGAGAACGGGTTGTTCGGCTGTCTTTGATTTCCTGCCAAGTAATTTACTTGCTCCGTTGATGAAGCCGACGGTGCAAATGTGTTTCCGACTTGGCACTCGCTGCTCACATGGTTTCCTGTACAAAAATCACATGTTAGTTGAGGTGCTTGTATAGAATTTACCCGCATAGTTCCCAACTATTTTTTGGATGCGGATGAGTTCAATGAGATGGTCTGAAAGCATCTACTTCATGAAGACCAAGATTTCCTCGTTGTTACTCTCTCATTCGATCTTTGATAGTTGTTGCTTGCCAAAACCTCAAGCAACTCATACGCCTTCTTGTGTCTTATTCGCAAAGCCCTCCCTGAAGCATCCACCATGGTTTGCACGTTACCCATCAAACCATTATAGAATGTTTGGACTTGAAGCCAAACTGGCAAACCATGATGTGGGCACTTCCTCATCAATTCCTT
Organism: Pistacia atlantica; assembly: GCA_026229545.1. Lineage (NCBI taxonomy): Eukaryota > Viridiplantae > Streptophyta > Magnoliopsida > Sapindales > Anacardiaceae > Pistacia > Pistacia atlantica. The sequence goes on along the minus strand of CM047909.1, from coordinate 19,688,616 downwards.
GTATCTCTCCCAAGCCTTGTACAACGACTCGGCATCATCTTGTAGAAATGATGTGATATCATTTCTCAACTTCGCTGACTTAGCTGGAGGAAAGAATTTGGTCAAGAATTTTTGTGCCAGATCATTCCATGTTGTAATCGTTCCCGGTGGTGCCATTAACCACCCCTTTGCTTTATCTCCCAATGAGAATGGGAATAAACGCAACCTAATAGCATCATCCGACACTCTATTTGACTTGAAGGTATCGCAAATTTCCAGGAAATTTGCAATGTGCTGATTCGGATCCTCCTTCAAATCACCGTTGAATCTTACCGACTATTGGATCATCTGGATGATTGCCGGCTTGATCTCAAAGTTGTTAGCTTGTACTGTCGGTCTACTAATACTTGACCCACTTCCGTTCACTGTGGGAACTGAAAATTCCCTCAGTGTCCTATTTTCTTGTTCAGCCATTTCAACAACAACTTCTTCCGCTTCTGCAGTAGGATTATCTCTTTCTCTTCTCTCTCTGTTTAGTCTTCTTACAGTCCTCTCAAGCTCAAGGTCAACAGGAACCACTGGTTGACGTCTTGCTCTTCGCATAAACTGAACGAACACAAGTGAAAGAAAAGTGAAATCACAACTCTAACAAAAATTAAAAACAAAAATTAAAACTTCAATCTAGTTAAACTCAAGGAAAAACTTAATGTTAACTTAAAAACAGGTCCCACGTACGCGCCAAAAACTTGATGCGTGTTTACTACAACATGCAAAACTAGCAAGTGCACTAGTCGCTCAAGTAATAGAGTGATGGGTAGGATATCGTTCCCACGAGGACTGGTAGCAAAGCACTAAGTTCCCTAACGTTAACAAGTTGAAGCAATCGAATATCTTGGATTGATGGGAGCAAATTGTAATTGAAAGAAAACAAAAATCAAATTTAACAAAGAATTAATTCTTAAATAAGAAAGCAAATGAAACACAGAATATCAATTTAAGTAAAACGGGTAGGGTTTTGACTTCGTTTGGATTTTTATGGGTTAAACCTAAGAGTTACACTATTTTCACATTCACGTGCAATGGTTGTAAATCGGATTCACTAATATGTTAACATACCCTCTCGGGCTATGTTTTCTTATTCATCCTTATTAACATTCCGCACCCAACAAATTGAAGGTTAATAATTCTAAAATCATGAAGCACAAGAATCCTAAATTGATTTCATTAATTCTTGAATATATCTCTAGCATCCAATACTATAATGGTTATTACCCAAGAAGCTTAACATGAATTATTTCTCAATCTCATCATGTTCATCACATACAGCATTTAATTTCAGAGTAACACACAACCAAAGCTTATTCACATGGAAATAACACAATCAAATACTCAACCCATTTCAAATCCAAACTACAATCAAAACCCTAACCCATAGAAGATTAGTTCATAGCTAAATTAACAATACAAAAACGAAAAATAGAAATCAACGAGTTAAACATAATGAAACTGAGATGAAAGAATAGAAATCTCCCCAAAAGATGAATCTTCTAGTCAAAATCTGAATCTTCCCTTTAACAATCCGAAAAACTCAAGCTTTTTCTCTAAGGAAAATGCAAAAGACGGCTAAACCTAACAGCTCAAGCTCCCTTGGCAAAAAGTTAAGTTTTTCTTTTATACCTAGTCCAAAAACCCAGTCAAAAACACGCACACACGAAATTGTGCGTTTACAAAACTGAAAAATTTGACTGTCGTCGCGGCGAAGGATGAAAATTCCACTTGCTCGCCTACTTCGCCGGCGAAGACAATTTCTTCGCCGGGCGAAGCTCCTTCAAAGGTTCGACATTTACGTAACGCCACTCGCTTGCTTCTTCGTTTGATTCTTCGATTTTCGGCTCTCTTCCTTGGAAACAAGCTTCATCATGCGTTGTCCTGCTCCGGAACTCTCCTATCTACTTAAATCCGCTCAATTCTGAGTCAAAACTATCCAATTTTGTCTTTATTCGCTCAAAAAGTCCATTTTAACCTGAAACACGAAAAGTAAAGAATTAAGCACCAATTCAGGTAAAAATGCATTGGAAAGTACCTGAAATCCGACAAAAAGATCAAATGAAAACTGTATAATTTACGGATTATCAACATGCCAATTGGAGTCTTAAATGCAGTCTGGTATGCCATAATGCATCGTCTAACTTTCATGACCAATCCTTCCTAGATGCATTAACCATTTTTTTTAGAATTTTTTTCAGTTCCTTATTTGAAAGTTTCACTTGCCCTCTGGTCTGAGGATGGTATGGTGTAGCAACCCTGTGTGTTACTCCATATTTTCCCAAGAGAGCTTCAAACTGCCTATTGCAAAAATGGGTTCTTGCATCACTAATGATTGCCCGTGGTACTTCAAATCTCGAGAAAAGGTTTTTCCTCATGAAGTTCACCACCACCTTGGCATTGTTGGAGGGTAATGCAACTGCTTCAACCCATTTCAAAACACAGTCAACAGTGACCAAGATATACAAATTCCCATATGAATTTGGGAAATGAACCATGAAGTCAATCCCCCACACATAAAAAAGTTCCACAACTGAGTTGTTACTCAAGAGCATCTCATTCCTCCTTGATGTATTTCCACTCCGTTGACATTTGTCACATTCGTAAACAAACCAAAAAGCATCTTTGAACAGAGTTGGCCAATAAAACCCGGATTGAAGGACTTTAGTTGCTGTTTTAGTTCCTCCAAAGTGACCACCGACTTCCTTCTCATGGCAATGCCTTAAGATACTCTCCATTTCTTCTTCTAGGAGACACCTCCGTATTATCTAATTTGCACAATGTTTATACAAAAACAGCTCTTCCCAAAAGTAGATTTTCAAGTCAGAGAAAAAATTCTTCTTTTGCTGGAAAGTCATGCCATTAGGAAGCACTCTCAGTGACAAGTAATTTGCAATATCCGCATACCAAGGTGTTTCTTCAACTCTCATCAATTTCTCATTTGAGAATGTCTCCTTGATTTGAGTTTCCTTTTCACTTCCCCATACCAGTTGCTCAATTCTTAATAAATGATCTACTACCACATTTTTTGACCCTTTCTTGTTTTGAATTTCCAAATCAAACTCTTAGAGGAGTAGGATCCATCTGATTAGCCTTGATTTTGCTTCTTGTTTTGCCAACAGATGCTTGAGCGATGAATGGTCCATGTAAACAATCACCTTAGCACCTAGCAAATAAGAACGAAATTTGTCAAATGCATAAACAATAGCTAAAAGCTCTTTTTTAGTAGTGGTGTAATTCAACTGTGCATCGGTTAGTGTCTTACTAGCATACTGAATTACATGCAAAACCTTGTTCTTTCTTTGTCCTAAAACTACTCCTATCGAAAAATCACTAGCATCGCACATCAATTCAAATGGGAGTTCCCAATTGGGAACTGCAATAATGGGTGCAAAGACTAATAATTTCTTAAGACCTTGAAAAGCATGCATGCATTCATCATCAAAATCAAAAGATGCATCCTTAACTAACAAATTGCAAAGGGGTTTAGAGATTTTAGAGAAATCCTTTTTGAATCTTCTATAGAACCTCGCATGCCCCAGGAAACTTTAAACAGGCTTGACATTTGTGGGTGGTGGCATCTTCTCAATCACTTCCGTTTTGCATTGATTCACTTTAATGCCCATCCTTGAGATCCGGTGACCGAGCACTATGCCTTCTTGAACTATGAAGTGACACTTCTCCTAATTGAGCACTAGATTTGTATCTTGACATCGTTGCAGAACAAGCGAAAGGTTAGAAAGACAATTATCAAAAGAAGAACCAAAAACAAAGAAGTCATCCATGAAGACTTCTATGAATCGCTCTACCATATCACTGAATATCGACATCATGCATCACTGAAATGTGACCGATGCATTACACAACCCAAAAGGCATCCGTCTATAAGCAAAGGTACCATAAGGACATGTGAATTTCGTCTTCTCTTGATCTTCAGAAGCAATAGGGATCTGATTATATCTTGAATACCCATCCAAGAAACAATAATATGCATGCCCTGCTAGCCTTTCCAACATTTGATCAATGAATGGAAGCAAAAAATGAACCTTCCTTGTTGCTTCATTCAGCTTCCTATAGTCAATGCACACCCTCCAACTCGTGACTGTCCTGGTAGGTATCAATTTAGTGCTTTCACTCTTCATTACTATGATATCTCCTTTCTTTGGAACCATTTGCACCGAACTCACCTAAGGGCTATCTAAAATAGGGTTGATAATTCCTTCATCTAAGAGTTTTACCACTTCTTTTCTCACCACTTCCTTCATAGAAGGATTTAATCTCCATTGTGGTTGCACTCTAGGCTTGACATCATCTTCCATAGTATCTTGTGTATACATAGAGCTGGAGAAATTCCTTTAATGTAAGAAATAGTCCATTTAATGGCCGATTTATGCTCTTTTAACACCCGAATCAATTTTTCTTCCTCCACTTTACTCAACTTCACATTAATGACTACTGGAAAAGATTATAATTCACTAAGATACACATATTTAAGGTGAGATGGTAAAGGCTACAATTCAAGCTTTGGAGGTTCTTCCATTCTTACCCTTTCCTACTCTTTTTCTATGTCGAAATCTTCAAATTCTGGATCTTGGCTTGTGTTTATAGATGGGAGTGCTTCCAAATACCTAGCACACTCATTCTTCTTCAGCTCATCTACCTCGATTATTTTGGATTGGGCATTGCAAGCTTCTAGAGGTAGTTAAGGAGTGATCTCTTCAATGGTATTGGCTACAAGTTTATCCACCAAATCCACACTAAAACATGAATCAACCTCTAATGGAAATTTCATAGCCTCGAGGACATTAAAAGTCACTATTCCATCTTGGACCCTTAGGATTAACTTTCATTATTGAACATCAATCAAAGTCCTCCCATTGGCAAGGAATGGTCTTCCCAAAATGAGCGGTATTTCCTTGTCTTCTTCCATATCCAACACAACAAAGTCCGCAGGGAAAATAAACTTATCCACCTTAACCAGTACATCTTCAATAATGCCCCATGGATGCTTGATGGATCAATCTGTGAGCTACCAGGATATGGTTGTGGGCTTCACCTCACCAATTCCTAGTTTCCAGAAAACAGAAAAAGGCAGGTTAATGCTAACACCCAAATCACATAAAACTCTATCAAATGTAATTTCTCCTATAACACAATGGATAGTGAAACTCACTGGATCTTTGAGTTTTGGTGGTAGCTTCTTCCGCAAAATGGCGATACACTCTTCTATAACCATCACTATTTCTTCCTCTTCTAGCTTCCTTTTATTTGAAAGGATCTATTTCAGGAACTTAGCACGACATCTGCTACAAGGCATCTACAAAAGGTATGCTAATCTGTAGTTTTTTAAATCTATCAAGGAATTTCATAAATTGCTTATCCTAATTTTGCTTTCTGACCCTCTAAGGAAAAGAAGTTGGAGGAGTGTGATGTGCCAACTCTGGTGATATTTCAAGAAATGGCAATTTTTCTTTCCTAAGCTTCGACATCTTTTCCTTCTTTGATTCTTCTTTTCTGGGACTTGTTGGCTTCTCCTCAACAATGATTTCTTCATTGAATTCTTCCTCAAATTCTTCCTTCTTCTCTGGTGGGTTCTCATCCTTCCTTTTTGGTTCAACTTCTTCTAACACTGTCCCACTTCTTAAAGTTATGGCATTTACTTGTTCACATGGATTTGTCACCATGTTACTAGGTAAGGAACCTTGAGGTCAGTCATTCAACTTTTTAGCTATTTGACCCATTGGCACCTCCAAGTTTCAAATAGACGTTCCATGGTTTCTGAAATTTACCCTCGTCTCATTTATAAAATTTGTGGTCTCTTGCATGAATTCCCCAAACATATCCTCCAATTTCAACATTCTTTGCTCACATGGTTTATGGTTCACCCCTGATTGATGGTTTGGCACTGTCCTTTGATTCAATTGATTGTTTTGATTGCCCCAAAATAAGTTTGGGTGATTTCTCCAACCAGATTGTAGGTGTTGGAGAAAGCATTGTTCTGTTGTCTCTAATTCCCAGCCAAATAGTTGACTTATTCTGTTGTCTCTGACTCCCAACCAAATAGTTGACTTGTTCTGTCGTCTCTGATTCCCCACTTGGCAGTCATTACTTACATGGTTACTTGCACAAAAATCACATGTTACTTGAGGTGTTTAAATGGAATTAACATGCATACCTCCTTTTTGTTTTTGAAGCATGGCAAGTTAGGCTGAAATGGTTGTGTAAGCATCAACTTCACGAATACCTATGGACTTCTTCGACACTATTCTATCATTTGGTCTTTGGTAGTTGTTACTTGCTAAAACTTCAAGTAACTCTTGAGCTTCCACTGGTGTCTTGTTCTGTAAAGCTCCTCCCTTTGCTACGTCTACCATTGTTCGAACATTTGGTAGCAAACCCGAATAGAATTTTTGGACTTGTATCCAAATAGGCAAACAATTGTGTGGACACTTCCTCAACATTTCCTGAATCTCTCCCATGTTTTATATAATGATTTATGGTCGCCTTGTACAAATGAGGTAATGTCATTTCTTTTTTTTTTTTTTAAAGAGCTAGTGGATAATACTTGTACAAGAAATTTTGTGCTGGATCATTCCATGTTATGATGGTTCCAACGGGCAATGACATTAGCATCCTTTTGCCTTATCTCTCAATGAGAATGGAAATAGACACAATCTAATAGCATCATCTATCACCCTGTTGTGCATGAATGTGTCACATATTTCCAAGAAGTTGGCTATGTGCATATTTGGATTTGTTTTGGATCACCCCCAAATTGTACTGATTGTTGAATCATCCGAATCATAGTTAGCTTTATCTCAGAGTTATTCACCTCAACAGGCGGTCTCATAATGCTCGGACTACACCCATCAACTTGTGGAAGTGAAAATTCCTCAAAGTTATGTTTTCAGCCATCTCAATGACTGTCGCCTCTCATTCTCTTCTCTCTTTGATGAGTTCGGTTCTTTCAATCTTTGGATCAATAGGAACTACTGGATGCTTTCTTGCTTTTCGCATAGACTACACAAGAAATTAAAAAAGTGTGAGATCACAAGCAAACAAAAAGGAAAATCAAACTAAAAACAATTAAAATTAAACTCCAATTTAGCGAAAACTAGAAACTTCAATATTAACACAAAATCAATCCCCAGCAACGGTGCTAAAAACTTGATGCGTGCTTTCAAAACATGCATATTTAGCAAGTGCACTAGTCGCAAAAAGTAATAAAGTGATGAATCGAGTATCTTTCCCATGAGGATTAAGTGCTAAGCATCGATTTTCCTAGTTCTATAACTAATTGAAGAACACAAAAATGTTTGAATTTGCAGGAGAAAGTAAAGCTAAATTTTAAAGCACAATATTAAACAACTGAAATTAAAAGTAAAATAATCATCCAAAATTGAATTCAAGGCAAGAGAGGTTAGGGTTTCGACTTCACTAGGATACCCTAATTTAATCTAAAATTTCTATTGCTTTCAAGTTCACATGCAAGGATTATAAATCGGACTCCCTAAGTTGTAGAATATACCTTCTCGGGCTATATCCTTCTACTTATCCCTATTAAGCTTTAGCACCCAACAAAATGAAGATTAATAATTCAAAGTCCATTAAGATAAGTGGACTCCTATAAAGATTTCATAGATTACTAAACCTATGTCTAGCATTTGCTTAATCTATGGTGTTTACTCTAAGAAGCTAACACATGAATCACTTCTCAGTCTCATCACGCTCAATATTCAATTGAATCAAAAACCCAACATCCAATTGCATTAAGTACAAGAATAAACACATAATCCATGCAATATAACTAAAAAACAACACAACTTTATGGGCTAAACCATTGTAATCAAAGTTGCATCAAAACCCTAACCCAAAAGTGAGTTAGTTCATGCTCAAAATAAAGAAAAACATCACATAAACTGTAAATGTAGAGTTCAACTTGTTAGAAATTGAAAGAGAAACAAAATCTTCCCTAATTTGGAGACCCAAATTCTTAAATCTCTTTCTCTTCTTTCCTTTGCCTAAAATGTTTGCTCCCCCATTAAAATGAGCTAACTCGCTCTTAAATAGTTGGTCAAAACACTAGGAACAAATACAATAATTGGAAAAATGCAGCGTTTTACAAAAACTCAGAAATGTAGTTTTTCCTTAGCAAAGAAAAAATCTTGCCGCAGTATCGACTTGAATTTCGTTGAACCATGAGTCTAAAGGCTAGCTTGCTACGGCGAACTCTTGATCTTCTTTGTTGAATTTATGGAACTGCCCTTTGCTTGCTTCTTCACTTGAATCTTCAATCTTCGTGATCCCCAATAGGAAAAAACTCCAAGGGTGCTTCTAATCAGCATCAGAATTCTTTCGATCTTCTGAATTTTACTTGATTCTAGGTCTAGAAACTCATTTTTGCTTGGTTCTGCTCCAATTGCACATTTTAGCCTAAAACATAAAATATGCAAAATTAAGTAATAATTCAGGCACAAAACTCGTAAGAAGTATCCGAAATCCTACAAAAATCATAAAGAAAACAATATAATCCTAGATTATCATTCACATTCATCATCTAAAAACATATATTACATTGCATCTTCATGCCATTTCATAACATTAATCCTGCACTCACATCCATGACTATGTATATTTTTCAAAGATCACCTAATTAATGGGTAAACATTAGTACATGGCTTAGTTACAACAATATATTAATAATCAATTCATAACCATAAGAATTAATCATGTTAAATCTTAAACTTTAATAATCAAAAGTTTATTCTTCAGGCCATTTTCCATCCATTTTCTAAACGGATTGGCTCCCGGCCTAAACATAAAGGTTATAGGGCTATGTCTTAACTTCCTAATGCTTCAATAATCATCTCATTTCAATTTTTATAACTCAAGTTATGGCCGAAATACTGAAGCATGTTTAACCCTAAAGTTAAGGTTTCATTAAAATTTACAAACCCTAGCATAAATCCTAAAGTCATGGGAGGTTCTTTCTTACCTTTTTGAAGAAATTTCCCCACAGTTCTTGCTCCCTTGAAGAAAATTAGGCCAATCTTCTTTGATCTCTAGAAAGAGAAAACTTGGATTAGAGAAGTTATGGTGGAGTTTGGGAGAAAATGGTGAAAGATTGATGAAAAGTGAGTTATTCTCCTCCCTTGGTCGAATTTTTAGCTAAAATTTCCTTGAATTTTCATTTTCATCTCCTTTAAAACTTGTAATCACCTTATTGGCCCAATTATTTTCATTAATTAACTCATAAATCCTTAATTTCTCATACAAGGGTAATTTAGTCATTTGACACTAGACATAATTATTACTTAATTAGTGTCATTAAATGCAATTAAGCCTACTCATCCTTGACTTTTTGCAATGATTATCTGTAGGTAAAATGACTATTTTGCCCCTAATACCTCTTTATAGATAATTGACTCATACCGTTCCAAATGAACAGACTATTTTGCTCTTAATTAGTTGTTATGCTTGTAAACATAAAATTAACATCTAAGTTACTATTTTGAATTGGGAACATACCTTTGACATCTTGGGTATTATAGACTGGGCATATGAGCTCCCTGAAGTATTGTGTGTTAGGAATTGATCTACCCAACGCAATAGAAAATTAAAAATCAAAAGGATGAATCGATTCCTTTTATGCCAAGATCCGGGTATAGATTATATAGTTTACATATTATATCAAAATTCTGCACAAAAATAATATCAATCCATTCAAGGATCAGAGATCTTACGCACGTTTGGAGGCTCCTTCAAATGTTTTTGAATTTGCTTCGCTACCAATTCAATGTAGAACCACATAAACGGTGATCTGCACAAAGACAATTTGAAGATGTGAGAGAGTGAGAGTAAAGGGGTGGCTGCCTTTTCTATTCAATAATAATGATCGAATGAATAATTCTTTAACATAACTTGCACTTATATAGTGCATGTGCTAAAACCCTATTTCTATATGGAATAGACATGGGCTCCAACCTTAATCCACCCTTGTATCTAAACACCCTTTTATGGTATTTTATATTTAATTAATGATTATTATAATTAAAATCAATTGATATATATATAAAGTACATTAACATTTAGTTAATAATAATAATTCATTTAAATATATGCATACATATTTTTAAATATAATCTCATTAATTTAATTTTAATATTAAATTAAATACAAGCAACAACATCAACAAATTTAATTGCACTGTGAGATTACCAAAATACCTTTTCGTCCTAAAAGATGAAAATACCCCTTGTACAAACTGATTCTTAAATTATCTTCTAAGTGTGTGACTCGTAGGCTCCTCACCATATCGGCAGTGAGTAGTATCTCGATTAACACCAATTAATCGTCTCACTACACACAGACCAAGTTGGCCCCTAACAAGGCATCATGACCACTGGATAGATTTGGATTCAGCGAAATAGCTACCTATTAATGATATGATTATCGTGCAATCAAATCTTTTCATCATTTGTTATCTCATCGAGAATGAGGTACATAAATAGTGTCAAACTCAGTTACTCTCAATATCTTTGTATTCAATTACTGGACCAATAATCGGATAAATAAATTAGATTGAGCAACAACTCAATCCCACTGTGGCCACGAATTTAGTGTTATTGTCATTTACTAAATTGAGCAATGAGATAACTTCTCCTGTACCTGGGAGTGATGAATCCTTTGTCAATCCACGATAGTCTTGAAACTCTCCTCGATGTAGCCAATCACTATCATATTGATAGCTCTGAATAGAACTACGTTGCACTAGTGTCAAACTACACCAATCGGTGCACAAGACGTTCTAGTGACCTCAAGTCTAAGGATCACATGCATTACCATTCATCAGAGGATTTATTCCATAGACATTGAGGTTACCATCTATATGGAATCCTCTTGTGGGTCAGTCCAGTGAACTTGCCTACAACAAGCACCCATGTGTTACACTCGGCTGTCGACAACCAACCTTAACAAGTAAGATCAGTCATTGCCTTTCAATAGGGTTGTTCAACACTATGATAGTCTTATCGTATTATATGTGTCCTTGGTCAGAATAATACTGGGGTTATGGACATTTCTGGAATGGTCACCATATGTGATCATCGGGTTTTCACTATCAAGATTTGAAGCACTTGATACCCTCGTCACGGTTCTACCATTCTTAAGACATATATCAATACATATAGATATGACTTACATGATATAGAATAAAATGTCTTTTATTGATCAATGAACATTATTAGAAAGAGTCAATTCTACAATAATTGATTGGCTCTAGGGAACCTACTCTAACAATCTCCCACTTGCACTATAGCCAATCATTCATGTATTTAATACCAAATGACCTCAAGTGTTGTTCATGCTTCTGCTACGACAAAGGCTTTGTCAATGGATCTATGAGATTGTCATCAGTATGAACTTTACTAATCTGAACATCTTTCCTCTCAACCATTTCACTGATGAGATAGAATTGTCTAAGTATGTGTGTGGACTTCTGGTGAGACTATGGTTCCTTTGCTTGAGTTATTGCTCCATTGTTGTCACAATAGACATTTATTAGATCAACAATTGTGGAAACCATACCAAGTTCGGTGAGGAACTTCTTAATCCAGATTGCTTTTTTGGCCGCATCAAATAATGCAATATACTCAGCCTCCATTGTAGAGTTTGCTACAGTGCTTTGCTTAAAGCTCTTCCAGCTCATTGCACCCCTATTGAGACAAAATACGAACCTGGATTGTGAACGATAATCATCTTTGTCCGTTTGAAAACTAGCATCACTGTATCCTTTTACAGTGTGCTCATCATCTTCCCCTGTATAAACTAAGAACATATCCTTAGTCCTCTTCAAGTACTTAAGAGTGTTCTTGATAGCCATCTAGTGATGCTCACCTGGATCCGATTGATATCTACTACAAGTGCTTAACGCACATGAGATATCAATCTAAGTACACCACAACATGGCATATATAATGGATCCAATTGTTGATGCATATGGGATCCTCTTCATCCTATCTCTCTCATCTTCTGTTTTAGGATACATATCCTTAGAGAGATAGATGTCATGTGACATCGGAAGAAATCCCTTCTGGTATTCTTCCATATTGAATCTCTTTAGTACTTGTCAATATATGTTCTTTACTGTAGGCCAAGCAACCTACGCAATCTATTATAGTAGATCTTGATTCTGAGGATGTAGGCTACTTTTCCTAAGTCCTTCATGGAGAAGCACTTGGATAACTAAGTCTTTACTGACTGCAAGTTTGATATATCATTCCTGATCAGAAGTATGTCATCAACATACAACACTAGGAATGTCACTGTGCTCCCACTCACTTTCTTGTGAATACAAGGCTCATTTCATTCTTGATCAAACCGAATTCTTTTGCGGCTTCATCGAAACGAATGTTCCAACTCCTTGAAGCTTGCTTGAGTCTATAAATGGACCTCTATAACTTGTATACCTTATTAGCTTGTCCATCAAGAACGAAACCATCGGGTTGTGTCATATACATGATGCGTGCAAATGCAACACCTAATTTTATCTTACTAAATTCTAATGCAAAGTCGTGTAGTAGCAAATATCTAGTAAGGGTCTTTCCCATAGAGGATTTGTGAACTTAATTAATTATCTACTTCTAACAAGGTTTGTCATGAATTATAAAAACTCAATAAAAACTAGCAAACTAAAGTTAAATAAAGTAAAACAAGCAAACAATCACAAAAGAGATGAATGAGAGAAGCAAGATTGAAGGTTTATTCGCCACCACTAGACACGAATTACATATAATAAAAGCACTCTTTAACTTTCTACCCTCTTGATCACATCAGCTCAAAAAATACCAAATGTTGATAAGTCCCATCTCTCCTTACTGAGTCGTTGGACTAGACATGGTCATAACCCAATTCCATAATTATTATACGATCTCTAGATTCAAAGTAATAAAAACATTAAGTTGCAAGAGACCTACTGAATCAAGGCTAAATTCATATGGTCGGTTTAGTTATCTTGAGTGATTACCCCCCATGTATGCAGGCATACACTTTACCACTAGCTAGGTTAATAAAGTGATTTCGTGCTAAACAACCTAAATTGGCATTAATAGATTAATCCTAAAAATTTAATTACGCGCTTAAAAAATTAAGACAATCTATCTAAACCCTATTCACAGAGAAATAATCACATAACCAAGAGGGATCAAAAGATAAATACACGTAGATTTTATTAATTTGAAGACATGTCTAGGGCTTTGAAGTCACCCTCAATCACAAAAGAATTAGTTACTCATTGAGTAGAATAAAAACATAACCATATTAATGAATAACAAAATAACAACAAGAGATAAGAAAAACTTAGGAAATCTTGGGTAGAACAATAGAGTTGATGATGATCTTCCCCAACTATTATGTCCAAGCCTCTTTCGATCTCTCTAAATCTCTACATTATTGAGTATTTTTGTTCTCTACAAAGATCCACCCAAAATAAGGCTAAAGACTTGTATTTATATCTATAAAGAGTTAGGGTTTTGTTGTCCTTAATTCTATTCTATTTAGGACTCTTAAGCCCTATTTTCCTAGTCAAAAACAAAAGAAAATTTTCCAACTCACACATCGTGCCCCTCCCCAAAGATAGTGTTGTAGCATGGTTGGTTCTAGTCTTGTTGTGCTACGGCACAGTGTCTAATTCCTCTTCTGACCTTGCATCATTCTTTAGCACTCTAGAGATGGTGATTTTTGAGCACGATAAAGATGAAATCTAGAAAAGTGTTAAACATATGAAATTTAGCCCTTTAAATCAGCTTTGCAATGGTTTAAGAATCATCTTGATAAAATATATACAGCTCAAGTTATTGTTGAAACACCGAGGCATGCTCAAACTAGAGCGTAATCTAGAATCTCCTTTTTACTTCAAAGCTCCATAACTTCTTTAATTCAACTCCGATTCTCGATCCGTTTGTTTTCAATAATGAAAAATTCTCTCACCAACATCAACTCTCATCTGAATATTATTTTTAAGCTTCATTCCCTGAAAATACAACAAAAATACCTAAGATCTTGAAAAAGTGCATTTATGAAACAATTATGTTAATTCATGCATATTAATCCTAATTTCCCACAAACGATACCTATAAACGACTAAGTATAAGTGTACTTTCAAGCACTTACCAATACACATCCTCTTAGAGGTTTCCGCTCAGGAAAGCTATTTTGACATCCATTTGCTAAATTTCATAGTCGTGAAATGCAGCAATCACAAGCATAATCCGGATGAATTTAATCATGGCAACCGACGAAAAGGTTTCTTCACAGTCAATACCATGAATTTGTCTAAAACCTTTGGCAAACAGTCATGCCTTATATGTATGCACCTTGCCATACATGTCAGTCTTCTTCTTGAAGACCCATTTACACCCTATGGGTTTTACCCCTTCAGGTAGATCCACCAATGACCATACTTGGTTTTGGTGCATGAAGTCCATCTTAGATTTCATAGCTTCAAGCCATTTAACATAATCTAGATCTGATATAGCATCTTTGTAGGTTTTGGGTCATTGTCTTCGTAGACCAATACGTCACCATGTTGAGTCACGAGATAACCATATCTTTCGGGTTCATGACGTACTCTCCCAAACCTACGTAGCTCTTGTGCTACCTGAGGTGGTTCACTTTAATCCACAAATTATGGAGTAACCTCTTCACGATGTTCAACCACTTCTTGTGGCATATCTTATCATCCTTTATCTAATCTAGCTTGTGGTTCTAGAACTTCATCGAGTATAATTTTCTCCCACTAGTACTTTGTAACAGCTGCTTTCTACTCATATACTCAAAAAATACATATAATAAAATATATGTAGTATAACATAAATAGATGGGCCCAAATTTTTCTTTTATTAAATATACATATACTTTACACAAATATAAAGTATTATATATACAAAAGCTCTCAAAAACAGGGTGGACAGTGTAACTATTTCTCTTCGCTTGCTGACGCCCATACGACTGCATCCTCACCTAGAACCTGCAACCACAAAGGAAAATGGCGGGGTGAGCACAAAAAGGCTTAGTAAGTAAATCCTCTACTAATCTATCCCCGTAACTCTTTCTCTTAATTCTTTTCCTTACAATACTCTCTCTCTCTCTTTCTCTTCCATATAGCTCTTTTTCTATCAACTGTTTCTTAAATGTCACGACCCCATCTTACCGAAGGCATGGTTGGAACTCGCTCCACTCTTCGTGACTTATACTTTTCTCTCTCTGTTCTTTCTCATTTGAATATCACGGCCTCATCTCACCGGAGGCACGGCCGAGAACTCAAGCCCGCTCTGAGTGACTTTTACTCACTCATATGTCACGGCCCCGTCCTACCGGAGGCACGGTCGGAAGATCACAAAGCTCCCACTACTCGTGACCTTTTCTAATTTCGCTTTCTTCTGCTTCGCTTCGCTTCGCTTCGATACTCTTCTATAAGTTCTTTGATGTATGTCACGGCCTCTTCTGACCGGAGGCACGGCTAGGGAATCACAAAGCACCCACTCTTCGTGACTTACTCATTTTCTCTACCGATCGGATTTGGTCATGCATGGATTCTGAACCTTTGGCCATGTGAGTGTACATGCTTTCTCTCTAATCTCTCAAATGTCACGACCTCTTCTTACCGGAGGCACGGCTAGAACCTCATGTTCCACTCTGCGTGACGATCACGGCCTTATCTGACTGGAGGCACGGCTGGGGATCACAAAGCACCCACTCTTCATGACTTACTCGTCACTCACAGGTTCCCCATCGCACAACTTACTCTATTCTCTTCTTTAACTCTTGTGCACAAGATCTCTACTCTTTCTCTAGCTACTCATCATAATGTAGCTTAACTTTGAGCGTATTCTCTACTCTTTCTCAACCTTTTCTCAAGTTCTTCCTCAATGCACACTTAATGCATATGGATGGTTCATGCTCATTAATGCACTTAGGAAATGCCAATATGCAATGTTGCAAGAATTAAGGTTTATAACTCATTCTCATGCTTCTCTTAGGCATTTCATCAAACAACTCAAGTGTTATAAACTCTACTATAACAATAGCTCTATTTCTTTCTCTAACCATCCAAAATGGGAGAAAACTCCCTCACAAAGCTACAATTCCTATCAAGGAAAAACGCTTCTAAAAAGGTTCACTCAAAACCTTCCAAACTCCATCTCAAACTACATCCTCTCATCACATTTTAACACTTCTCTTAAATGAAGCGTAATCAATCACAACATGGATAAATGCTCATAACATCTCAACTCAATTTCTCAACAAGCTTAATACATACAAACATAAAGAAATCTCTACTCAAATGATTTCTTAAACTTTAGCTTGAGTTGGATTTTACTTACTTGTGATGGAGTACTTCCACTAGCACTTCTCTTTACCTTTGATAACTTGTCTATTCTCTACAATTTTAACTAACCATGCTATAAGACTTCACCTCATATAAAGGTAAAATTAACATCTAAAGCAAGAATCCTTACCTTAGGATGTTTTAGATTAACTTCCCACTTCAAACTACTCAAAAAGCCCTCTTGAATCCTTGAAAGATTCAAGGAAAACTTGAGAGGAATGGAGAATGAAGGAGGCGGTGGAAGAAGAATGAATGAAGGGTTCACTAAGCTTCAACCCTTTTTAGCTCAAAATATCCTCATTCATTCCCATAATGCCTTTGCTCTTTCTTAGAAATTTCACCTATATCCTTTGATTCATTACAATCACACCCCCAGACTAACATATTCTCCATGAAATTTCCTTACATTTTACTCTCCACTTTTCCTACTAATTAGGAGTAGACTGGTCAAATTTCCCTTGGGGAAAAATATCTAAAACTTAACAAAATTTTCAGCCAGCCCGTCGCCGCAGTGAAGAAGCTTCCGTCGCCGCGACGAAATACTTCAGCAGCTACTCCGTGGGCAACAGCACCTCCTCGCCGCGGCGAAGCTTCTTCTCCGCCCCGGCGAATCCTGTAACCCCAAAATTCGCCAATTCTTCATAATTTTCAGGGCAAACACTCAACCAAAGCAACTCATCAATCCAACTAAGGGCAAACCAACCGAAAATGACAACATGCAAGCTCCAATGAGGACAAATCAATAAACATTCAAGCCAATCATCAAATCTTAACTATGTACCTCAAGTGGGGCGTTGCATACTTCTTCAAAAGAATTCTTTTCCTAAGAAGACACTAGTATGAGCGACAAAAATTATATGCTCTTCTGGGTAGAAGAAATAGTATCCTTTGGTCTCTTTAAGATACCCCACAAATATACATTTGCAGGATTTCGAGCCCCCCTTGTTCGAAGTCAATTTCTTAACATAAGCTTCACAACCCCAAATCCTTAGACAAGACAAGTTGGGCTTTTGCCTACTCCATAGTTCATATAGAGTCTTATCTCCAGACTTTGATGACACTTGGTTCAGTACATGAATCGCAGTCTCTAGGGCATAACCCCAGAATGATGCAGGTAGATCACTAAAACTCATCATGGACCTAACCATATCTAGTAAGATCCTACTCCTCCTCTCAGACACTCCATTGTGTTGGGGTGTGTACAGAGGGGTAAATTGTGATACTATCCCACGTTCCTTCAAGTTTTTAGAAAATCTTGAGCTTAAGTATTCACCTCCTTGATCCAACTAAAGAGCTTTAATACTTTTGCCCAACATTTTTTGTACTTCATCCCTGAGTTCTTTGAATTTATCAAAGGCCTCATATTTTTGTCTCATAAGATAGACATAACCATATCTACTAAAATCATCAGTAAATGTGATAAAGTATGATATCCACCTCTGGCTTCAACTGTTAGTGGAACACAAACATCACTATGGATGATGCCTAATAGTTCAGCAGCCCTTTCACTTTGTCCTGTGAAAAGCGACTTGGCCATCTTGCCTGATAGGCATGACTCGCATACCTCAAATGACTGGAAGTCAAAAGGGTCCAAAACTCCATCCCTTTGAATTTTTGCAATGTGAGTCTGATTAACATGATCTGATCTACAATGCCAAAGTTATGTAAGTGATCATAATATATAATGTAATATAATAATATTATAATTTAATTGAGTAATTATTTAACTATAATGTAATGCTTAATTAATGTTTATAAGGTAATGTTATAATTAATTAAATTTTTTATCATTTAATTAAATATTGTGCTAATGTTTATGTAGTAAATTAGTAATTACTAATGTTTAAAATATAATATCATAACTCATAATCAATTAAATAATCATTTAATTATATAATGTTATATTAATTATATGATCATACTATAATAGTATAATGTAATGTTATAATGAATTAAGTAATCATACTATAAATTTATAATTTAATATTATAATTAATTAAATTTCAAATCATTTGATTAATATACTAATGTTTATAATGGAATGTTATAATTGATTAAGTAATTATATTATAAATATATAAGGTAATGTTATAATTAATTAAATTTTTAATCGTTTAATTAAGTAATGTAATAATATATTAAATTACTAATGTTTATAATGTAATGTTATAAATTCATAATTAATTAAGTAATTATGTAATCATTTAACTATGTAATGCTATAATTAAGTAAGTGATCATAATATATAATGTAATATAATAATATTATAATTTAATTGAGTAATTATTTAACTATAATTTAATGTTTAATTAATGTTTATAATGAAATGTTTATAAGGTAATCTTATAATTAATTAAATTTCTTATCATTTAATTAAGTATTGTGCTAATGTTTATGTAGTAAATTAGTAATTATTAATGTTTAAAACATAATATCATAACTCATAATCAATTAAGTAATCATTTAATTATGTAATATTATATTAATTATATGATCATACTATAATAGTATAATGTAATGTTATAATGAATTAAGTAATCATACTATAAATCTATAATTTAATATTATAATTAATTAAATTTCAAATCATTTGATTAATATACTAATGTTTATAATGGAATGTTACAATTGATTAAGTAATCATATTATAAATATATAAAGTAATGTTATAATTAATTAAATTTTTAATCGTTTAATTAAGTAATGTAATAATATAGTAAATTAGTAAATTACTAATGTTTATAATGTAATGTTATAAATTTATAACTAATTATGTAATTATGTAATCATTTAACTATATAATGATATAATTAAGTAAGTGATCATAATATATAATGTAATATAATAATATTATAATTTAATTGAGTAATTATTTAACTATAATGTAATGTTTAATTAATGTTTATAATGAAATGTTTATAAGGTAATGTTATGATTAATTAAATTTCTTATCATTTAATTAAGTATTATGCTAATGTTTATGTAGTAAATTAGTAATTATTAATATTTATAATATAATGACATAATCAATTAAGTAATTATTTAATTATGTAATGTTATAATTAATTATATAATCATACTATAATGTAATGTTATAGTGAATTAACTATTAAGTAATCATACTATAAATTTTTAATGTAATATTATAATTAATTAAATTTTTAATCATTTAATTAAGTTTGTACTAATGTTTATAATAAAATGTTATAATTGATTAAGTAATTATACTATAAATCTATATAACGTAATGCTATAATTAATTAAATTTCTAATTATAAGTCAATTAATTAATTATTTAATTATATTATAACTTATAAGTCAATTAATTAAGTAGTAATCAATTGATGTAATACTATAATTAATTATACTATAAATCAATTAAGTAATGTTATAAAATTATAATTAATTAATTAATCATTTAACTATAATATAATGTTATAATTGATTAAGTATGATATTTAACTAGTAATTAAATTTATTAATGTTTATCAATTTATCATATATAATTAATTAATTACTAATTTATTATAGATATACTTAGAACTTGATAATTGAAGTAAATAGCTAAATATATTATTACTCAATCAAATATACTATTTTATTCAAAAATAATTCTTTTAATAACATTAAAAATGTAAAACACTTTTAATTGGATCATAATTCCAATTATTTACTTAATTGATTAAAACTTTAATATTAATGTATTATAATATATTAAAGCTTTTAATATGGTGTAATTTATATATAATAAGTATAATTGTATTCATATATTTATTTAATTAGGTTATTCTAAAAATTTAACTTTTTCTATTTTAAATTTTTTTATATGTAAAATAATAGAAACTCCCTCATTATTTACATTTCACAAATATTTCATTATAGTCCAGGTTCCAAAATAGGTTCTAAACAGTTCTAAAAACAGTTCCAAAACAGTTCCAAAACAGTTCCAAATCAGTATTTCAAGTTCCAAACAGGTACCCTTTTACAGTTCCTGCCTCCGGCTCCTCCACATGCAAGAACCGGAACCGAACCCCTGACAAGAGCGGTTCCAAAAAATTGGAACCGAACCTACCCGCACAAAGGCAGTTTGGGTAGGTTCCTGCTGTTCCTGCTCTACCCGCTACCCGTGCTCACCCCTCAGCTCGACATTTCACATGTAATTGGAATTGTGATCAAGTATATGCATGATTCAAGTAAAGGACATTGGCAAGTTGTGAAGTGGATTTTAGGGTACATTTTAGGTACTGTAGACATTGGTTTGGTTTTTTAGTAGGAAGATGATCAGCTTTTTATTGGCTATTTTGATTCCAATTATGCTGATGATCTGGATAAGCATTAGAAAACTATTGGATACATGTTTACTCTTGCTAGAGCTCCAGTAATTAAGTTGGAAATCTTCTTTACAATCTATAGCTGCTTTGTCTACTAATGGGATAGAATATATGGCAGTTACATAGGCTGTAAAGGAAGCTATTTGGTTACAGGGACTATTTGAAGAATTGAAGATTTTTCACGAGAAGATCACTAACTATTTTGATAGTTAGAATGCTATTCACTTAGCAAAGAATCTAGTATTCCATGTTTGCACCAAGCATATAGATGTTCGTTATCACTTTGTGTCAAAAACCATTAGTGAAAGAAGAATTTGCCTACAAAAAGATTGTGACTACTGAGAATCCCGCAGATATGTTAATGTGTGTTGACAATGGTCAAGTTCAATCATTTTTTGAGCTTGATCAACATCCTGTGAGTTTGATCGTGCCATTTGGCGCATTTGGAGGTGTTGTAGAATTTGTCAGAAGAATGCAGAAGAACTTTTGATGGTTGCTAATTCATCAAGGTGGAGATTTGTTCAAAACTTACTTATTAGCAATCCATAAGGAATAGGAATTTAGCAATCCATAAGGAATAAGAATTTAGTAATCTCACTCCTAGTGAAATAAGAATGAGATAATTTGTAATCCTACATCAAATGGGAATATAAATGGGATTAGGATTTTGGGTCTATATAAAGTAGGCCAATTTCTATTGTTGTTCATCCCAAAAATTATTTACTCCTATACTTCTATTGTAAAGAGTTCTTACCCTATAGTTTAGAGTTTTTCTATATTCCCTTTATTTTGAGTATTTGTAGTATTGCTTAAAAGTTTGCAATATTCTTCAAGAATAGTGAAGTATTTCTACTGCACCCGAGGATATAGGTAACAATACCGAACCTCATTAATTTCTTTGATATTTTTTATTTTTGTATTCATTGTGGTCATTTATTTATGCTCTAATAGTGTTATTATTATATTTCAATAGCTAACGTTAGAGTTGTGCTTTCGTTGCACAAGATATGGCTGAGATAAAGGAGATCAAGTGGATTGAAAACCATGAAAATATTTTATGAGAGGAAGGAGATCCGCAATTTTAAGTTCTTAATACCATAGTTAAATATTTTATGATAACAATAAAAAAAGTTCTGATTCATGAATACCACTTGTAATATTAGAAATGTGAATGGGACTCTGGCTTTGTGCCAGATGGTGTTTACTCTTAATCTGGAAATAGCCTTCGCGTAGTACAAATATTGAACACATTTGTTATCTTAACATTTCCGAGAGTTTATATTATATAATTATATCTCATATGTTACATGTCTTTTTAACGTTATTTTTCAAATCAGTAGAAAGTATAATAAAGTTAAATTCAAGTGCAATTTTTTCTCTTCAAAAGTCGTGTTTTATATATCATCATTATTATTCTTCCTCTTGTCGTCAATAAAACGCAAGCTGCAAAACTCGTTTTTGAAAAATTATTAGGTTCCAAGCAAGTAAATTAAAACATGGTATTTGTAGGTCTCTAAATAAGACATAAACAGACTCTAGACATTCAATGTTTTGTCTCTTTTAGGGTGCGTTTGGTTCAAGGAATGTTATATTACTATAAGAGCATGTTTGGTTCATTTAATATTTTTACTATAGGAGGGTATTATATTAATGGAAAGATAGATAACTTTGAAGATTACTAGAAATATTTAAAGAAATATGTTTGATTGGTTGGAATAAATCGATAAGTATGTTATATTAATATGTTTGGTTGGGAGGATAAATTGGTGGGTATGTTAATAGATTACTAGTTTGCCGTCTTTTTTAAATATTAATATAATATTTATTATTATTATTTTTTGAATCATTTCTTTTAACCCTTCACATTTGAAATTTTGGTAAAACACCCACAGCCATATAAAACTTTAATTTGTAGCAAAATCACCCCCACCCACCCCAAGCCACTGCAAACAGCTAGCTACAACCACCGGCATTCATCGTAACGGCACACAACTAGCGAGATCTGGCCAGTTATGTGTCAGTAAGGCTGTTTTCGACCATGAGTCTTTTATCCATGGCCGGAAATTCCAAACCTGGCCATTTCTATGGCTGTTTCACGGCTACAAATCTAGCCATGAAAAGGTCAAGTCTTTGGCTGTGAAAAGGCTAGATCTTTGGCCGTTTTATGACCACATCTTTGGCTGTGAAATAGCCATAAATCTGGCTAGAAACGGCCTTACCAGTGCACGGCCAACTAGATCCAACCAATTGTGGGCTATTCCGTCACGGCTGGCACGGCAGCCAGATCCGACCACCATCCTTGGGTAATTTTTTAAATTCTAAGGGTATTTATGTCCTAAAAAATTTGTATATAAGAGTAGAATAGTCCATGACTATATTTCTAAATTACTTTCAAAATAAGGGTATTTTTGTCTAAAAAGTAATATTATAACAAAATTAAGATTATCAAGGAATCTTAAAATACCTAAGAATATGGAGATTATCAAGGAATCTTAAAATACTTAAGAATATGGAGGTAACCAGATTACCTCCTATTTTCCCAACAATAATTACTATTGGTTTTGAAAGATTACCAGAATCTTATATTACTTGACAACCAAATAAGGTAATCAAGTAATATAAGATGAAATTACATCAATAATCTCATATTACCCTCAACTAAACACACCCTCAGAGTTGTAGACATACTCAACAAATACAATTAAACCTTGATGAATTAATATCCCTGGGACCATGAAAATTTATTAATTAATTGATATATTATTTAATCGTATAAATTAAAAAACTATTAATTTATCAAGGCGTTCTTTATTTTCTTTTTCCAAAATATTAAACTTAATACATGTATATGTTGTGTATAGTTAATGTGATATAGGGAATAGCTATTGAAAATAATATCATGAGCCTAACTTATAGTTAAGAGTTAATGTAGTATAGAGTAACTTTTAATTTAGTACGAAAAAATAATCCCATCCGATGTAGTGCACCCTTTATGTAAAAATGTAATATTTTTATTCCACCGGTTTAAATTTTGTTTGCAGTAGATTGGACTGGGCAGTCAAAAGTGGTAAATATATCAAAATCTCAATTAATATGCACATTGTAAGATTACACGTGAGCCTCTTTGGATTATATGTAACACATTGAAAACTTTGTCAAATAAGAGATATGTAACAAGTGTTTGTTTCATAAAAACAGAGTTGTTGGATGGTTATGT